>JBCAUG010271215.1:0-18065 GCA_038406175.1 Haplosyllis leylae
TTTATTACGGTCAGATGATACTAATGACCCCATAAAAATGTGCGCTTTCAGCACTGGGTGTGTGAAGTGTAGTATGTTGTTTCCTGGTGTTGACTGTTTATGAGTACTGGCATTCTGTGTGTATTTTGTGTCCAGTACGAGGTGGCACTTTAGATACCTCATGATTGCAAAAGAGTTAAAGCTCCTTTCATTGTTAGGTTTTACGGAAATCACAGTTTTTAAAAGTGATTTTTCTCATCCCTGTTCCCGACATGAAAAATAACTAAAAAATCTTTTTTTCTTCTGAAAGATTCTATTGTTATCCTGAATATTTCATTACATGAATAATTAAGTATTTCTTCAATACTATCTTCAATCTCAAATTGTAGTTGGAAGAAGTTGGGCATTTTCTTTCTTGAGTAAAAGTGTAAATATTTACATCATAAAATATTCCGATAGAAGTTGAGTGTGAAGACGGGCTATAGGAAGTATATGTAGATGTATTTATGAGCAATAGGGTCAGGAATGTGAGTTTGCAGTGAACAGTAGACTATAGAGTTACATAGTTACAAAAAGCTAAGCGCGACTTGAATTAGCTTTATTGATTCTAAAACGGTTGGGCTACTGTGCAACAGCAGCAGACTACGGTCTGCTGTGCCATGTGTTTGGGTTGGAGTGTGTTGTGCGGTGGATTCTGGTTTTTATGACTATGAGACTGAAGTCTCGACCGGCGCACGAAGGGTTAACAGTTACTTATGACTTTCGGATTAATAATTCCCGCACCCGTTTGGCACAGAATACTTTGTCCAATGCCATGAACTAATATTCCGTATGTTTCATTAAAAATAACTTGAAATATTAAATCAAATATTTCAAATGCGAAAACCATTAAATTATGACATTAAAATATTCACTTCATCTAGAATAATAATCAGTAACATTTGTTGTGACATTTGATTGTATCTCTTTTTTCAACATGTAGACCGATTTTAATTGAGTTTTTCTGAAATTTATTCCTTACAGTCTAGACTAGCTGTTATCTTAAAACTATTGTTTTGGTCATAGTCTGTGATGAGTCTACCAAAATGGCATTTGTCTCTTTATGCATGAGTCATGAAATGAAGATTTATCCTATTTAAATGTCCACAATAAAATTAAATAAAATCACCCGAAAGCAAATAACTTCTTGGAAAAACTCAAATGCATCAAGTATTGTGTTGGGAATAACTACTCGAGTAAAAGGCAAATTGGGGGATAATTCACACAAGAATTCCGAACTGAGACTCGAGTTTTTCCTATTTGGATCTCTCAGTGAAAAGAAAACCCTCAATAAATGTCATAGCTTTACAAAAGAGTTCAATTTTTTTCTTTCAAAGCAGAGATTTCCTTCTAATTTGCCAATGAAAAAACTAATTTTTATCATAACATAAAATAAAAGCTATGTTTTAAACCATTTTAGCTTTGTGGAATTCATTGAATTCACCGAATTCAGTGAAAATATTCAAATAGGAAGAACTCCGATATCGGTATTCCCCCAATCCGAAAAAAGGTGTCACATATTCGAGTTTTCCCTAAATTTTACAAAGTTAACAACGTTCCCAAAGAAGACTTACATGGATAAGAGCAAAAAAGATCAGGAAAAGAAAATTGCCTGCTTTTATGATCACTCTGATGACTTCTTGACTGTGCTCACTAGACATGTGTTCCACCATGTTTGATCCACCACTTCACATTTTAGAGTTGGATCTTTTCCAGAACCAATAGAGCATGATTTATAAGGCTCTTTGGCACAGTTTTCTCTAAATTGTACAAAATAGCTAACATTGTCAACAAAGACTTATGGAGTGAAGTGCAAAATTAATTCAACAAAAAGGATATAACCTAGAACCCCTTGATGGTAACTCTGATGCTTTCCAGACTGAGCAAAGTCGACATTTGGTTGTCAATCCGAACCATTTAGTATTCGAATGTTTGTACTAACAACTTATTTAGCATCGGAATTCTGCCCCTAGTTGCCAACTATACTCTCTGACATATACTGAGAGACAGCAATATAGAGATTACTATCTGGTAGTCAGTAGAAATCGTGATTTTTTTAAACATCATTATTTTACAAACAGTGAGCATTAAAGCTTGTAGAATTTGTCTGTTGAAAAATGAATCGTTCCATAATGCTTGTCCTAAAAAAGTTCTGTGATGTTGTGAAATGTGGTAACGATGATTTTGAGTAGAGGTGACTAAGTACTGAAATGAGGGGGTCCACCCTGGCAAGAAAACCAAAAGGCATACGACATTGAACAGGCCTACAAAAAGGACTTTTAGCCTTTGACCAGCATGACACCCGGTCCATTTCTGCCCATTTACTGTTTCAAGTGGAAGTGGAACTAGTGCAGGCACTTTGATCATCTGACCTGCAATCCTGCTTGTCTTGTTGTTGACTGTTGGAGAGATCTGGATAAAAAGGTTTTATTAAGAATAAAGGACAGACGGTGAAGATAAGGAAGATACTGGAGTGTGCTCACTTTTCACAGACCACACTGCAGTATGTTCCTCATCTTTGTACTTTTTACTTCAACCAATGGCTTTGTGTACATGAAGAGTTTTTGGAACCCATCTGCTTTACTTCTATGAACAGTTGGAAAGTGTACAGGATAAAAGGTATACAACTTCATTTTCTTTACTAAGGGAATGAAAACAATCAGGGGTGTTTGAACCGGTAAATGGAAGGAGGATTCCCATCTTTCTTACACAAGTAGGATTTTCCTCAAAAGTAACAGAAATTCACTGAATTCAGCGAATTCAGGGGATCTCAAAAATCACTGAAACATGAACTGGGTTTAATTTTCAAGACCTTCTTTATTACCCGTGTCTTCTTGGTGCTGTGGTAGCATTTAGGGCTCTCAGACAATAGATAGCAGGTTCTAATACAGCAATCCATATATTATTTTTGGAATTCATCAAATTTCGTGAAAGCATTTTGGGAGAACTAAATTGAGGTGTATGCTCACATCACAACTATTAACCAACATTGTGGTGTTGGGACATTTTAGCACTGAAGCATTGAAGCATGGGCCTCACCACTGCTGACAAACTGTGAGTTACACTTCAACTTTGAGTTATGGGTCCCCAAACCACCAACATTAATCATAACATGTGATAACGTTGGCCAACATCCCCCATTTCAAAATCTGGCAACAATTAAACCACCTAGGTAACAAATAATTTGTATTTTACTTGAGTTTTTCTGAAACAGACTGATTTGTTTTGACTTTATTTGGGTGAAATTGTCAATATTTCAAACTTGGAACGTCTAAGTTATTGGTTACTGAACAGGCTGCCAAAATAAGTAATATAAATGTAGTTTTCTCACTTTTACAGACAACTCTTTCTTGTGACCATTTTTTACTGTTTCTTTATTTAATGGAAAATTAGAATACAAAGATGTTTCAGAATCCATGGATACACATATCTAAAAGAGGTAAACTATAAATTGTGCAGGTTAGTTTTGCTTTTCATTCAAGGAAAATTATTTAGAAACACATCATCTGTTTACATTACTATTTACAACTATTTTTATTACATAGCTCATACTAAATCTAAACATTTCCTTGTTTATTTGAATTCCTACAGACTGAACTATTTGCAGTGTAAGTCAGATGTACCACAGATGTAAGGCCTCCGAGGAGCAAACAAAAGATGTAATCTCCAGTACATCAAGTTCAGTCCATTGACTAGCAACATATAATGCCACTACATCTGTGCATAGCCTTTCTGTGTTTGGAGACTGGTCTGCCATGATACCTTATAGTCAGGCATTTCTGCCTGAAGCAGGTGTCTGGAAATAGCACTGTCACTGTCATTTCCATGCATCATTGCATCGTTATTTCGCTGAAACCAAGGAGGACCTTGCGACGAAGTTGCAAAAATATTCATTATGTCACCAATATTTACACTAGCTTGGTTTGTGTAGTAAAACTCAACCCCAGTCAGAATTGAGTGTTCGCCAGGTCAGAGAAGAGAGCAAGAGTAGTTTAACCTCAGGGGGTGACAGCAGTTGTTCATTGGTGTTAGTTCATGCACTGGGCCAACTTGTGAAAGAAGGAGATACTGGCTGTACTACTGGGTGAGGGGTTGTACTTCTAAGGGGGCAGCTTCCCACGCGATGAAGAACATGAACACTCAGATAATGTACAGTCTTTATTGTAGCTCCTAAGACTGGTTAACATAAAAGGCGATATTCAGCATACACAATCTGGAGAGGTGATGTTGATTGTCCAATAGCTTTGATATAAATCCGAGAAATGTACATTAGCAATGTGAGGGGTTGGAAAGTCTTCCAACATGCAGTTAACAGACAGTTTACATGAACACATCATTGATGGGGTCTTGAGGAGTTCTCCCATGTGAAATACAAGGATACAATTGTGGTTCATATTCAATACAATACAGGTTCAAATGATGCACATTGGTTTGTCTTTTTGAAGATGCAGAATGGAACCTCCTCACATTGAATGGTTCAATTAAGATTCACAACATATGGCTTGGTTCAAGGTTTAAGGTGCAGCTAAGAAACTCTGTAGTACAATGGTACACATATAGACTTCAAGTTACCAACTCACATTTAGCTGTACAAGTTACAGAAATACAATAAAAGTGACAATTTAGTAACAGGTTGTGCAGGAGGAGTCAATCTGGTTATCTACCTCCTCAGGATCTAAAAGTATTACCAAAGCATCCAAAATGCAATTTATTAGATCCTGGGAGAAGAATCAGTTGATCTCCTCACCATTACCTGAGAAGTTCCTGCTGTTAGCTATTATGACACTGATCAGTCTGGTGGCATTTCTGGAGGTCCTACTTTCTTAGGGTGCAACTCCCTTATATACCTAATGCCTAATTACCAGAAGATCAGTGCTACCACACAAAGTAGTGCACTAGAGGGGGTGGCAGTTTGGCAAAGGCCAGGAGCTACTCAGCACTTTTGGTGGTTACTGCAGGTGCCTTGACAATTTAACTAGGGTTTATACTAGTCTCAACCCAATTGGACCAGTAGTTATTATGGTACAGGCCTGAGGGGGTGAGTAGGAATACACACTGACATGTCATGCTGTGATTGGCTATACTCATCATGCAATTTACTGATTGGTTACCAGGGACTGTGCATGTGCCATCTTTGCACTGATTGCATGTTACTTGAGGGGGTGAATAGGGCGTGCGTGATCTTCAAGTGATCAGGGCATGATCCATGCATGGGGTTTTCACTGGAAAGTCTGAGGAGGTGTTTGAAGTATGGAATGATGCTCTTTGGCCCAATGGAAGCTGAATACAGTTACGGTTCATCTCCTCTCCTCAGAATTCGCAATAGTTTATTCGCAACCTGTTACCTGTTTTAACTAAACATACATATATGGAATTTATTTGATTAAGAAAACTGAGTAAACTGGGAAAAATACTTGAAATTCTAATTTAGATGGAGGGACCTTTGGTGGCCATCTTTGATCACCTATCATGCTGAAAGCCATCTTAGATGCCATGCATTACCAAAAATCACAGCAATAGCATAAATTTTTATTCGTTTTAGGTAAAGACTGTCATCCAAGATGACTGGTAAAACATTTAAGTTGACTCAAACTTAGTGATGTTTGGGTTTTGTTGTACGTCTTTTTGTTGAATGGTGGAGTAATGGCAGCCATTTTTGTCAATTTTGGTGATGGCTTCCATCCAAGATGACTGGCAACATGTTCAAGTTGAAGATTGACCCAAATGTAGTGGTGTTTGTTTTTTGTTGTAAGTCTCCGTGTTAAATGCTAACCATCTGTAAACCAATAAAGTACCCGTACGAGTCACCAATAAGCATATGCATAAAAGAAAACGTGGATGAGACAATACTGGATCTGTCGCTAGACTGGATGACACAATGGTTGGTAATTGACTCTGGGGGAGGTCCATCAACCTACCACCGCTATGCATGCGCACAGTTCAACGTGTATCTATAATGTACGTCTCATATTTTCATAAACGAACATATTTTTATCATCTTCAAGTAGGAGATAAATCTTTACAAACCATTAATTTTAATGAAACAAAGCCAGGCACCTGGGATTCATAATTGATGAAAATTTGATGTAATCATCAATTAGACCCTGGACAATCGACGCGAGTAATGGTCAAGATAATGTACATACACCGTAAACAACTCTTCAAAACATTTTGCAAAACATCTAATGAAAGGGATCTCAACACGCGTCAATCAGTATCTTTCGTTTGTTTCCTATTTTAATTAATTTTGCCAGATTAGTCAAAATGAAATCTGGTCACCAGTATGACCTTACATAATTTACCAGCGAGGATGAACAGTCTTTGAAGAAAAGTTACAGGTAGTTCCATTTGGTACATGTACCACATTTATTTTACGCTGACTTATGGTTACAGTTCACATTTGACTAATTGGACCTCTTAGTATAAGCTTAAAGATGTGGTAAAGTTGAATAGTTACAAAACTGGTGATGACCGCACATGGGACATGTACTTGGTATAATGTCGCTGTAGTTTCAAGGCAAGGAGAAGTTTGGTCCATTTTTAGTGTCAAACACATAGACTAAGTCTACACACTTATATTTTTGGTTGCACTTTTTAACTGGCCAGATTTCTTTTCCTGAATGTAATTAAGACATGTAAAATTGGATAATTCCCCAAATGACACAAAACCAAAAACTGAAGAAGTAAGATACATTGACTCTCCTTGGGATCTTATCTAAATACTCAAGTGTTTTAATGGCCACTTGAGGGTGAGCCCATGATGGAGATAAAGCTGTATAACTGTGCAGCTTAAAGGGAAGACGATACAGACGAAGTGTACCATATTCTCTACTTCTATACTGGGGTGATATAAGTCCCTCAGTGTATAAAGTCCCAGATAGTAGGGAAAGTAGAGGGACCAACAACTGGTCTACAGTTCATCTCATGTCAGCTCCTAGGAGTAAGCTCCAATAATGTGCCCTTTGGTACCACTAAAAGCCATCTGACTGTACAACATTGAGAAGATTGGCAAAGCAGGAATACTTATTTCAATAAAGTAGCATTACTACCTGATTTGGGTAAAATCCCCTGGTTTGTGAAAACCCAAACTGACTACTCCATTTCTAGACCTCCAAATATTTTAGCTGATTTTATCCCTAATAAGCAAGTCAACCATCAATACCAAACCTGGTAATTACTTAAAAGGTAGTTGCGAGGACAAGTTCCTATTTGGAACAAAGTTTGCTAATGCTGCAGTAACAGAGCTAAGTAAAGGAGTGCTCTGTATTGGTGTTTCAACTGAGTAGCATTACTTGACTCCTCTTATCTCCAGCTTATCAGTACCTATCTTTACCAAGGAAGGTATAAACCTTTGAGGAGTACCACAACAATCTACTGTTGAGCCACCCTTATCCACGGGTTACATCAGCTGCAACCAGTAACGTGGAGAAATCAATGGTACAAAAGAAAAACTTGTTGCTTAGTTGATTTGAGTCCGCAGTATTGTACTATTCTCTTGGGTGTGATCACTTTTTGAATGGACACGAATTTTATACGACTTTCTTGTTGTCCGTTGAAACATTCTTTTCGCTTCTGCAAGATTTGTCTGGCCATAGGCCTTCTATCCTTGCAGATTTTGCCACTAGCAGCCGTACGGGAACCTTTCGTTCTTGAGCGAAGAAATTCAATTTAAATTTTACGATTTGTCAATACATAGGACTAATTTTAGATTAATTTACAACGACAACAAACAATAACTGTTCTCACTTATCTTACAACAAAAGATTAGGATAGATATAAAAGGTATTTTGGTAGTCCCAGAAAATGGCTATTCGCAAAAACTCAGATCAGTTTCACCCAGATCCTAACTGGAAAGGATCTGGTTATAAATTAACAATAGACATCTCCTATTTAGTAATAATCATACACTGATTAGAATGCTGAAAGACACAATGACAAAGCCGTTATATTTTACCACAAAGTTCTTACTTCATTATCACCAAGCCGTTGGAAACTAATGACCAATTATTGATAAATATAGAGGCATGATATCATCTAGTTTTTGTATTTCGATTTTGGGTAGTAACAATTGCCAAGTTCGTATTTCCTAAACAAAGAGATTATCTGTATGGGGGTCTTTACAAATCCTCATACATCATAGCTGAAAATCACATTTGCCATTTTCTCCATGGTGATATACAACGGGATAAAAATGGGTCAACAGAAAAAATGCTGAGTAATTCAGTGATGCAGGAAATAGTTTCCACTTAAAACATCACTTTTCATTACTTCATTAATGTTGGCATTAATGTAGAGTCGGGTGTTCAACTTTTCACTTTATCTACGTAATTGATTTATCAGGAGCAGGAACCAATCACAAATAACCAAGACAACCATCAAGGTTTCCCTAAATTATACAAAGTTGGCAATATTGCTGATAAAGCCTGCTTAGGGAAGAGCAAAATAAATTCATCAAAAAATTTTCTTCAGTGGGAATAAAATCTGGGACCAATTGTGATTTACTCTGATATCTTCCCGGCTAAATATACAGAATTTATTTTGCTCTTCCCTGTGCAAGCATTTACTGTATGTAATTTAGGGAAACCTACGGTGAAAGCATTGGCTCAGTATTCAGAAAATCATGGATTTCAAAAGCACAAAACCTTTTCTCTAATTGTTAAATTTGACAAAATTGACACAATTTGAAAAAGAAAATCCTATCCCTTTTTTCGTTGTGGTAGCAACTTTTGTCGTGAATTTTCCAAAACCAGGTAAGCACCATTTCTGAGCATCCTTCTTTCTGTGCACAAATCTATAGTCATCTGTAACAATCAACTTATTATATGTTTAATGGGGACTGGTAAAACGTAAGCAACTTTTATTCCATGACAAAGTATTTAAAAGGATAACTTGGAAATAATTTCCTACAAAAACCGTCCAAATTTAGTTCATTTTTTCACCAAGATAATGTAACGATGCTGAGCTTATAAAATTATAGATTTTTCGATTTGTACTTGTAACAGACAAATAAAAACTATCTCTGAAACACGCAACATTATATTTAGTCCATTTCAACAACTGCTACTTTGCAATAATTTAGTTGACTTAATTTCAGGTGTTTTAACATCACACACCAGTTTGAACAATAGGATGATATTTTGTTTACTGGTAACCTTGTACGACCATCAAAAACAAATTATAAATCAAATAGAATTCTAAAGGGGTTGAACTCAGTAATAAATAGTGAACAATAGACGATAGATATTTTTACATTGACAGCTTTGTTATTCTGGATATAGATGTATCATTTAAGTGTTACAGTAAGTGATGATACAGATGCAAATAAGAGCTTCCTGCCACAATCAGTAATTAACTATCCGGATATCAAGGAAAGGGAAATTGCTTGTGAAACAAAAAGAACAACACATGAAAGCTGTTACCAGGAAAAACATATAAAGGACAATAAAAACCTTGTTTTCATCCAGTAATTCTTTACCATTTACTCAAAGAAATCTTCAGCACAAATCACCACTCAGAATTGTCTCGAAAGAATACGACTTGAAAGACTACAGAAAATTAAGTCTAGATTTTATCCGGTAAACTTTTGATTAAGTATGACTCGACAAAATTTTGGAACTGATAATTTGTTCAGCAAACTCAAAACAATAAGTAGAGTTTTTGATCCAGTTCACTTTCAAAGATTCATCTCAAAACTGTTTGGACCCGTTTAAGTCCCCCTTCTGCGGGGTTGAAATACAAATACAACGTTGCTGCCTTATTATGACACAACGACATTACATTACATCATTAGGACATATTGATGTCATAGAATGATATTGCATATTGAAGACTAATTTTACAGATTTTACTCCTTGAAATATATTAGGATAATTTGTTTAATTGTATTCTATTGTAACAAGACCTTCAAAAATAAAACAAGAGAATTAATTTTAAATATACTTTGATTAGAGTGGCAAAGAGTTACTCAGTAGCTATCCTCAGAGGAATTTTTTAGCATTTAACTCCCATTTTTACACTTGAAATGACTAACAATCATTCAGCTGTAATTTCCTGAATGTATGGCTCAAGAGCTTTCAAACAAGGTACAGATTGTCAAATTTGGTCCAGTAAAAGTCTCAGAATGCAAGATTTTGTGTCTGAGGTAGATCTACCAGAAAGTTAGGAATTTGTATGCCATAAAACTTCCACTCTCACTATTGCCCCCCATTGACCACTATG
The DNA here is from genome assembly GCA_038406175.1 of Haplosyllis leylae. Classification (NCBI taxonomy): domain Eukaryota; kingdom Metazoa; phylum Annelida; class Polychaeta; order Phyllodocida; family Syllidae; genus Haplosyllis; species Haplosyllis leylae. Next base: position 10,237 of record JBCAUG010271215.1, read on the forward strand.
GCCCTATGGACCACCACGTACTAAAACACGATTGGTTTCCCCCCTCACCCATTTCAAATGCTAAATTCCAAGGATACTATGTTCCCTATAGCGCCATCGCGCCTTCTATTTATCGAAGGATTCTCTGCAGGAAACCACACCCTTGTTTTGTAAGTGTATTTGGGATGTATTGCAATGTGTAACTGCCCTTCCCCCTTCCTGCTCTACATATTTTTATAAACCTCCAATTAAAAATTTATAACTTTAATTGATTACAAAGAATAATGTTTGTTATTTTTAAGACATGTGGGTGCTAAAAAACTTGCAATTCATGCAACGACATTTGTTCTATCGAAACCACGCTTGTTAAACAAAGTGTGATGTGGATGCAAAAAAATCAATCAAATCCCTTTTACTGAACCACGCTTTTTCTTTTGTCTACGAGTGAGTGGTGAAATTATCTATTTCCTGGTGCCCTATACTCCCTGTTAAAGACAAGTTTCCAATATTGATATTCTAATATGGATTAATAGCATAGTACCTAGGTATTCTTTTGTGTGCATCAATAAATTTAACAATAACAATCAGTAGATAGAATTGTTGAGCAGTGTTGGTAGATTGGTGCTAAAAACTTTGCATTACAACATCACTAAATATTAATTTATCCATCAACGCATCGGTATGTTTTCTTTGTGTACCAACAAGCATATCAAATGAGCAACATCCAGTTTCTAAATTGAACTGCAACCACTTACCAGTGATCATTTCCGTTTCATAACAGTGAAAAGAAAGACTCCAATTTGGCCAAATTTGTCGAAAGTAATTCTTTGCACAATTTCCAATTTTTTTTGTACAACGCAAGTGCCTTGTCACGTACTTTTATGCAATTGGGAAGTGGTACCGATCACCTTGGAAATATATCTACTCAGATCTGTTTTAAAGTCGTGAGTTACGGCTTTTTTGTATGAGTATGACTTTGAATCTGATCCGTGATTTCTACTTGAACGTTCTTGTGGAAGAATAGTGCCGAAAATGAACTTTCACCTGAACAAACCTTCTCACCTCAGGTATGGGACACTCATTCCGATAACTGGGCGCAAGAACAGAGTAATTTGCAGAATGAAAGAAGCCATTTCCTCCAAACCCCTGAAGCAATTTTGTGTGACAGACTCATTTGCTAAGGTCATTTCTAATTAAACCAATTAATGATAAAAGTATTTGAACGTGGTTGTATAGGTTTCAGAACAAATTATTTTCAACCAAATACAATAGTCGGTGTATTCTGATATTAATGTTCCCTGTTGCTTTCAGAAATTGCCAAAAGATGAGCATAATCAGAAAGCTTAGGTCATGACTTCATATTTGATGTCAAGTGGCAAAGTTTTGGTGTATGCCATCACTTTCCGGCTTGACGACGCATGACTTTGTCCACTGGAAAATGTTGTGAAAGTCTTTCATAAAGATATCTAATTTTTTTTGTAACTTAGTGTACAGTCACGCAGTGTGTTTCCACATCCGATGTTTTCTGTTCTATTCCGACTCATCTCGAAAACAGTCAGTGTCTTTTTTGGTGCACATTGTTACCATCAAAGAAATGTAAATTAACCTATATTGATCCCTTTCACTTTTTCTTGTGATCTTACCTCGCAAGTCTTTGTTCTTCTGTGCATTAGCCATTGTCATTTTGCCAATATAAGATAAAAAAAAGTAACAAAGGAACACAGATGTGATAATGACTCGTTGTGAATATTCTCATGCGGGTCATTATTTCTACAAAAAGGGTCCTTGTTTTATTGTAACAATAACCTTTTGTTTCTTTGTCTGTGTAATGATATCAACGTGGATCCACATTGAAGATCGGTCATTTGGATTATAGATAATTTCCTATAGATCGAAATCACTGTCCGAATGTTTCATTTTCATTATTACTATTGGCAGTAGTTTTGCAAACCAGATAATATTTCGTTAAAAGGATTGTATTCCAATCCGATCATTTCTGTGAAGTAATAACACCACCAAGGTGAATGCCACGGAAGTAGTGACAGTTTTACCTGCAGAGAGATTGATTACCAATTATCGGGTAATGATTACAATAATTTTCATATTGAAAACTTGATTCATTCATGTTTTTACACATTTTGAGGCTTCACGCTGTTTCCTTAATTGCAAAAAATTCTCTGCGTACAATTACTTGGTACAAATAAGTAGATTATCATTCTATTGTCAATTCATACAGTAGAAGATGTTGACAATTTGCACAGGAATGAAACATCTACTTGCGCGAGTCTAACGATGGTTCAAAAAGGTTGCTGTGAAAACAGTTTCCATATTATGAATTTTAAAAGAAGACAAAACCCAAACCAGAAATATATCTACGGACTATTCTATTGATGGAACAGTTATCTTTTGGGTACTGAGGGATGTCTGTCTATGGGTTTTGTAGCCAAGGTGGTCAGTAGTGACCTCCATGTGAGGTCAGTTTGAACCAGAAAACTCAGAAAAGCTCAAAATTCAAGTTTGGGTGGGGAGGACCTTTGGTGGCTATTTATATCTATCCAGGTCTTGATCCATCTAGATTGATCTTATCTAGATCTAAATGTAGGTTGCGAGGCAGCAATTTAGGTTGATAGGTAACAATGTAACTTGAGACAAAACAATGTAGGTTGGGAGGCAATGAGTCACCAAACTTAAATTCTTCACTATTCTTATTTTGATTATTGTTTTGGAAGATATTTCCCTTAAAGCGGTCTCCAAAACATATCACAAACCTGCCTTATCTTTGGTAAATACACTGACAAAACAATTATAGAAATTATAACATTACACATGACAGTAGTCTTGGATGAGAATGATACTTAACAACTGGACACTTAGTTTTTAACATTGTCAAGTAATTTAAAGTCGATTTTAATTTCAAAAATTGATACTATAGCACCATATATTTCCTTAAGGTACTTCTTTACAACATATAATTTACAAATGTATTAGCAGTCATTTGAAGAACATAATATTTTAAGATATCTGTGAAAGTTCTAGAAACATTCACTAACCAAAGTATTGAGTTATCACACTACAAAGATGACCAAATTTCCCATAGAAATCAATGGTAATCTGCATTCTTCTTAAATTTGGCATGAGCAAACTTCTCAAAGACTTTACATAGTGTTTCAGATGTTAAAAACTTGTGACTTTAAATTATAACAGCTGAGTTAATATCTTTCTATTTTTTAATTTAGATTTTTATCAAATTGTAAGACCTACTTTGTCTCCCAAAAAGATTCATGGTAAACGTCAACGTTGTAAAGAACTACCTTTAAAGTATGCATCCATTCACCATCCTTAAACGGAGTCAAAATTTATTTAAAATAGCGTAACAACAAAATGTTTCCAAGGTTTCATTCAACCATTTGGATAATTTGCAATTTTTGTGTTTATTTCATAAAACTGTACATGTTTTATTATGAACGACACAGGACGAAACATTCGGCCAGGTATTCATAATAAAATTTACGTCAGTAGATATTGCAGACATATGATTGTGAAACAGGGTTAAAGGCCTGCGATAACAGATCAACATCACCATATTATCATCATGGTACATTATTAATTATGCAAAAAACCAAAAGACGAAATGATAGATGTCACGTGGGATCGAAGGTCTCCTGATGCATCACATTTATTATTGGGTATTGGCAGAAAACCCATTGCCAGAAGCAGTGGTAGATCTGCAGATAGAAATGGAGTGGAAGGTCATGAGAAGGGGTGATGCATGAGCTTTATCTATATGATTGATTTTTTAGTGAGAACGGAGTACAAAGGAAGATACTGATCACGCATCAAAGTAATAAAGCTGCACAACAATACAGGTTTTAATAATGCATCATTGTTGTTGAAATCAGATAATAAACAGCTCGACGACAATGCGCCAAAATGCACGTTGCAGATCTCAAACTCTACTCGTAAGTTGTCTGTCAGGCGAAAGAATTTCAATTTTTAAAATTTCAAAGACACTAAATCATTTTTGATGAAATCATTTTTTGTGCAAAACTTTAACATTGTGATTATTTGTTTTATATAAGTCCTTTTAAGTGTCAAAGATGTTTCATGGTTGTGTTCAAAGCAACGTATGAATACGAATAATTTTAACCACACAATAATCTGTTGATACATGAAAAAAGAATATTTATGTATAACGTATATCGTGAAAATTATCAAAAAGCTTGACATCGCCGAGCCGGAGTGGCCAAATGGTTTACAGCGCTGTGCTTGCTGCACGGACGGTCACATCTTCCAGCCCAGAACCTTCACCAATGCTTGCAGACACGTCTGCAGGTATGTGGATAAAAAGGCCTGGCTGCCATGCTGGCCTCTATACAGTCAGCAAGTGTCACACCAGAGGTGAATCTGGGGACCACACAAGTGAGAAAGCATGCAAGGAATCCACCCTGGCTTTGAAACCCAGAGCAGACATCACCAGAAGTCCAAACCAGGGGTATCGGTGGCCCCACGAAAAGGACTTTATGTCCTCCAAAATTGTTTTTAAAAAAATGCTTAACATCAATCATTACATGTCAAATTAGAGTTATAAATCTATGAATATCACGTGATCAGCGCAGATAAACTACTAAGTCCAGGTTATATATGAGAAAGGTGATTGGTGTATTATGGAGGATATCATTATGTTGATAGCTTAAAGAATCCATTTTGTCTGAGCTACCTCCAAGGTTGTCATTTAACAAACAATCAACTATTATTATCTATCGTTGTATATATTGAATTGCTTTGTGCAACTTTCACAGAAATATGTAAGAAAATAGCGAATGCATTGATTCAAGTTCATAAACAAATAAACGTTCCACTTGTCTCCCCGGGGATGTTTTCCTTGCAGAAATATATATTGTAAGGTGAACAACTCGGGTTGAGAGAAAGGTAACGTTTTTTCTACTCTGGCTCTACTAGCGGTGCCCTCTATATATATGGGGTATCTCAGCTAGCTATAGGCTATGCTGGTATCGCACAGGGGTGTGGGCTGAGCCTGTATGGGACGTACTATGGCACGTGCCGTACCCTGCAATATGTCCTTTATTTAGATCTACGTACGACAGTACTGAAACGTAGATTTTGTTGGCTACACACCAAGAAGTGCGAAACCATGTAACAGTGAACACAAAATAAACATATATTGAATATTTATTGAACACCCATTACTCTCTACGCAGATAACAATGACTCAACAAAACAAGGAGGCTTGATATTTTAAAGTTTTGCCTGCGGGAGAATTCTTTGAATGTACAAAGTACAATTCAGAATTAAAATAAAATTATATCAACGATAAAGAACAGAATAGAAATTTATTTTCGAAGACAATAGATAGCTAATTATACATTCTTCTGTTGAGTTGTTCAATTTTATCAAAATACGTTCCAAAAGCAAAATTAAGAGAACACTGTTTAAGCAACTGGAACCGTATCGATTCCATGTAAACTTGAAGTCCAAATACAAAAGGGTAGAGTGCAATCATGAGGACTATTTGTTGTCTCTTCCTGAAGAAGTGCTGGAAATGTGATACTGAATGCCAAGTTACATTTATCACAATTGTTTCTCAACAACACCTTGTGGTCTCCCTACTAAATTCCACTGATCTCATAATCCTACTTTGACCAGGGAAAGCCCTACAATGTGGTTTTCACAAGCTCCTATTCAGGCAAGAATCTGCAAAATATCCGTTTTGCAAAGGGATCTTTCATGAAAAACTCCTTTTGCAAAGGACCATTCATTTGTAAAGGAAGTCGGTGCTTGAGGATGCAACATGTAACTTGCCTGTTTTTGTAGCCAGCATTATTCTGACATGAATTGCACGATCTTAATATTTATTAGTCTCCTCAAAGAAGACTATCTATGATACGCGCAGCACAACTGGCTGGAGAAAAATGTTATCAAAATTTGTTGGTTCACTCACAACTCTCACCAGTTGTCCCAAACAATACCACCACTGCCACCACAGCCCCCACCCCCCCCCCCCCACACACACACATTCCCCCAGAACATATTTGGGATTTAGGCAATTTGATCCCTCCCTACCTCCATCCCCGAATCCATACCCAAAAACATGGCAATTTGGGATTTGGGCAGTTTTGGAATCACGAACACAAGTTGGACCCCCCACTCCAACCCTAGGAAACATGGGAATTAGGGATTTACGTAGTTTCAAACTTAGAAACAAAAGTTGGAAAACCTGCACCACCCTCCCCCATCCTACCCCACACACCCCACCCCAAATGTGGGAATTTGGGATCTTGGCAATTTTGGACTGAAGAACAAAAGTTTGAAACCCTACCCCCACCCAAGAGTATGAGAATTTGGGATTTAGGCAGTTTTGGACTCAATACTCCCCCCCTCTCCAAGTTGACATATTGCGGAGTCCACACTGTCCAGGTTTCCATCTCTTTTGACCTGGCAATGGGAACTTCCCAATCTGAAAACGTGGCCATCAGATATGATACATTTTGTGTCGTGCTTCAAAAGATATGCATAAATCTATGCAAGGTCAACTATTCGCATGCTAGACGAAATTCTCTCTTCTTTGCTGCATGTTATAGATTCTTCATTTCAATTATGCTGTAAGCGTGGCTCCAATGAGGAGAATAGAAACTCGTAAAATCCATTGGTTCGTATTGAGATACCTTGAAAACAAGTGCAAACACATCTAACAATCCTCTGATTACTATTCCTCCCTTGAGAGCGAAATGCATTTAATCAATCACAATCAATATTATGTAATTCTAGGCACCTGCGGTTTCCGATAATTCCTGAGATATTCGAGTGGGTTAGTCTGCATTATGTACCACAAAGTGGAGTGTTTAATGTTAATTTTCCTTTGGGATAATGACAATCTTACTGTTTCATTCAATATTGCATGAACGTCAGAAATAACAGTTTCACATTTTCTTATGTAATCTACCTTGCAAGAAAATTGTTCTTTGGGTGTCAATTCAAACCAGTTTGAACAGAGCTTTTTGCAATTGATACAAAGTTGACAATCGAATTTCCCTAAATCATACAAAGTTGGAAACGTTGCCAATAAAGGCTTACGCATGAAAGAGTAAAATAAATTGCGCAGAAAAAAAACTAGTGGGATAGAGCCTAGGACCTTTTGTGTTCTTCCTTGATGCCTTCAGTTGTCAGTCCAAATCTTTGAGATTCAGTTTGTAATATCTCCTTTGTAACACATTCCCATTGGATAAGCATCAAAGTAGATCACAAGTGATCCTGAGTTCTATCCCCACTGGGGGCAATTTTTTTGCTGATTTTACTCCCCAACCCCCCCCCCCCCTCCGTGTAAGCCTTTGTTCGCAATGTTACCAGGCTTTCCTAGCCGAAAAAGAAAATGCTATTTGCATTATACCTCTATCTTGTGATTACTAGTTCAATGGTCTAACTCTTTAGTCTACTGAGCCTGCCTGACATGTGATAGTTAGGAATGTATAAACTAGCCACCACTTGACTTTTTGGAATAAGATGATTCAACTAGAATCAAGAGCATGACTAATGATATTTAAAAGTCCAAAACTTTCAAGCAATGTTAGGTTAGCTCAGCATGTTGAGCATTAGATTCCTGAACCAGTGATCATCAGATTGAGTCACACTGGAAGTAATGTTTTACTGCTGAAAGAGGCCTTTAATGCCAATGATGACAAACAACATTTTAAACTTTGAATAAATTGCGAAAACCTCGATTGGCATGTGCAAAAAGTTTTAAAGAGCGTGGTGGCAACTGTCGGAGTCCCTCCCGACCAAGGTGAAGGTCACTGTGTGACCTTGTATATATAGTATGCCCCAGCCGACCAGCG
>JBCAUG010271326.1:0-18064 GCA_038406175.1 Haplosyllis leylae
TAGTTTCTTGTTTTGTTACATCTTGTTGATACCAGTGACAATCCAGGAAGGACTTGGATCCCTGTTTTCGGTTCAGACACGGTATTGAACGCCATAGAGCGGTCTGCCTAGTCTTTGAGCGTTTACAATAACTAGATCTACTTATGTCATCCTCTAAAATTACAATCACAAATACAATAGACAAAAACATTATAGTCCATTATTGGGTTGTCCCAAGCTCCAGATTTGCTTCAAAAAGCCAAAAGATTGTAGCTACATCCCACAACAACCCTTGTCCATCCTTAAATTTTCAAAAAAAATGTTCCAGTGTTATAGGTAAAATCTGAGTGTATCATATTTTAAATATTTTTGGCAATTTCCCTGTCTGGAAAAAATGAACATCCAAATTCCCTGTTTTCCCTGAGCCCTTCGAAATTAAAAACAGACACAATATTTAAGGATATCTGGACAGTCAGACACGGATATTGTGAACGACATTTCTTATTATGACATTTTCAGTGACATTTTAGCAAACTTAACCTAAGTATCACGACAAAGCCACCGAACGCAAATCACAAAAACGTTTTACTGACGGTTTGGTGGCTTTGTAGTAACAAACTGTCACGACAAGATGCCCATGCTGCTCGATACGGAATTCTTTACCAACATACATGATCTTCGATTATTTCAGAATCAGAGAATTGTACAGCAGCTGACGAAAGAGACATGCGACTATTACAATGCGCACAACACGGAAATGGATCAAGTATACCATTTCTGGTGGCATCATGTGCTTCACGAGTACCCTCTATTTACTGTGTGTGATGGCGCCTCCCGGTTTGCACCCTCCCAAACTACCACCAGAGGGACAAGGCCAGCCGCTACTGGACGTACAGAAACGTAATATCCCTCGTGATCACAGTGTTGGGGGTGTCGTCAGCACATCAACTGATCATCAAATTACGGTCAAAGTTTGGCCGAAACCAAAGCAGTCGTTTGAATCAAAACAGGATCAGCAGGGTAATGGTGCTACGAGAAGTACCAAAATATCAGAGTGTCGAGGAGACTGCACAAAACTCAAGCGCCTCTTCAAAAACTGGCCAAAATCAAAACCCAAGGCCTTCATTTACTACTTGACGCGGTCTTCTCGCCTCAATGAACTAAAACGATCACTTGAATCCGTCGAACAGTATTTTAACCTTGTGTATCGTTATCCCATAGTCATATTCCATGAGTCAGATCTAACTGAATCTATTCCAGCCATAAGAGGATGGACTAACTCATCATTGTACTTCCAACTTGTAACGTTTTCCCTACCGGACTTCCTAACCCAGCCGGTTACAGAGAACATCCCCTGTCGCAGTACGATCGGGTACCGGCACATGTGTCGATTCAATGCTAAGCTAGTCTACGAACACCCCATCATGCAGTGGGTGGAATATGTCTGGAGATTAGACGACGAGTCGCTCTTAACCGACAAGATAAGGTACGATGTCTTTGACTTCATGAGAAACAAAAACTTGATCTACGGATACATATGGGAGCACGTGGATGCCAAGAACTGTGTCACGGATCTCTGGAACTCAACGGAAAAATACATACAGGACCATAACATTATTCCCCGTAATGCACTCTCTCAGTGGAAAAGCCCAAAGCTATATTATAACAATTTCGAAGTATCTAGCATGGCACTCTGGCGATCACCCGAGTATCGGTCTTTCATCGAATACGTAGACCGTCTGGGAGGAATTTATTACCACCGTTGGGGCGATGCTCCGATCAAGGGGATTGCGGTCAACCTGTTTGTGCCAAAGACTCAACTGCACCATTTCAAAGATGTCCATTACCAACACAACACATTTTCCAATCCATGAGGGTTGATCACTTGGTGATCTCTTTCCAACACCATCCAAGAGTTCCATGAACTAATAGAAATCATCCTATGAAAGTGGAAGTACGAAATTGAACGAACGGATGAATTTACAATGTATAAAGTTTCTATATAGGTGAAGATGAGTGTTTCTCCTGGATATTATTTCAAATATTGCTGTACTACACACACAAAGCCGTCTTTTGGCTTGGAAATGCATTTTGGTTCAGCATTGGTACTTGCTACAGGAACGCCAATATCTTTCCAAAGTCCTTGTAAAAAAGTTTAACTGCAATTATTTTGAGGAATGGACAGTCCGCATTGTGGCTAAAATCTCGCAGCGCTCACGGTAATCATTGTCAATGATTAATTACTAATCATTTTATCCGTCTGCAATTTGCCAAAATATTTGTATCGATTTTTAAACCATTTAATTAATTAATATGGTGTAATATATTAAGTGAATAAAATTGTGTCTCTAAAAATGATCTATCAATTTGTTCCTTTTCATCAACTATACTGCGCCCTACTTAGAGAAGTAAAAAGATGAAAATGAAACTGTTCATTGTAAGCAGTGCTGCTTGCAACCGAAATGTCGATGACTTTGATATAACAGAAAAGACCTTTGTTACCAGGTGTCCCAAAAGTTCAATGGGTGTGCAAAACAAATACGACGAAATCAATCTTAAGTATGTGGTTTTCTACTTTCTTTTCACGATTTTTCGTTTTTTCTTCTGTTAATGAGGGAATTTAAACGTGTTTCATGTTTAGGAATTACCACCCGTCTCGCAAAGGGATTAGTTCAACCGTGCAAAGGGTGTTTTCCATCGAGATGAACAATGGGGCCAGCACTGTGCCAAAACAACTGAGGAAAAACTATTTTCATATTTTTTTAACTAGAAGGACCATCCACACAGCAGGGTTAAACTGAAGATGATAACGATACACACATCTACCATTCACGTACAATCAACCGCAAGGACCCTTAGCAAGCCTTGCCAAACAATATGTGATCGAATATGCATTGATCCAAACACTTCAAAATCAACAGCTTCCGTCACACAACAAATCTCCACAATGCAGCTTGGACCCGTTTCAAGAGATCGTGTGATCAATGCCAAATCTGTTGACAGGGAATTGAAGTTTGACGGAGGTTGTCCTTGACTTGTGCTTAGTTACGGTGAACTATGAACAAATCATCGATTTCGAATTCCTCGTCTCAAGGACCAATTGGTGAATAAGCCGGATGCCGACACCAAAACTTTTTCTCGAATAATTTTCGAAGTATAAAGGTGGAATTATATTGGAGGGAAAGTGAACTCGTCTGGAACGGATATACACTGGGTCCCACTTACAACCAGTTCGGTTACTACCAGCACTCAGCCACAACGAGCAAATTTCTGTTGTAAAAATGAGTATTTCTGATTGACATCAATGTCAGGAGAGTTCGGTTACAATGAGGACCGCTTACAACGAGCACATTTAATAAATTAAATTACTCGCTATAAGCGGACCCAGTGTATATCTATAGTTTTCCGAGTTGTATGTTTATATTGGCCCAACCTGGGTAGCGACAAAGATCAAAGAGAATTTTCGCTTTCGCTCCAATATAGTTCCAGCATAACATGGACTTCGCATCAGATTGCCAGTATCAAATATAAAATGTTGAACAACATATTTTTATGAAACTTGGAAAATCCGTTAAACGCCAGATTTCAGAAAAGACCGGTTCTCTTTTATTTTTCCTTTAGTACAAAAAAAACCCCCGGCATTGAAAATCTTAATTTTTCCTGATTTTCTGTTTCAAAATGTATGAGAACCCCCAGAAGGTTTTGAACTAATGTAAACTGTCCATCTGAGATCTATGCTTTTTAGCTAAAGTTACAGTGGGAAATGGAACGGGGAATTTTCTTTTTGAATAATTGTGATCTTCTCTACGAAAAACGGGTCAATTTTTGTTTTTAATTTAGTCGTTGTCTCAAGAATTCTACATTTTAACCTGTCATTGCAATGGTCTGACAATGGAGTCCTACCCAAGCAAAAAGCTTTCCGAGTAGTAATAATAGACTTTGGACTCATTTTGCGACTCTGTTTTAGTGCAATAGACTGATTTTTTCGAACTTGAAATTAAAATAACAATACCGACCACTTTCTTTTCTCTGGGGAAGGGGGTGGTGTCACCCTGCCCGGGATGGGGAAGGGAAGGGGATATAGTCAGCCCCTCCCCTGAACAGAATGACAGACACCTATGAAAACATTACCTTCCCTCGCACTACGTACGGGATCGGTAATAATTAAGGAATGTAAACAGATGGTTACCCAGACGTCGTGGCCTCCATCCCTTAACCGTACGTGCTCTCTCCACGTCCACCAGCACTCTCCTCCCGTCTATCTTCTTACCATCCGCATGCTTGTACGCAGCTGTAATGTAACACAAAAATCCACGATGAGACGAAAAATTCACGAACACCTTGTCTGCACACACACCGTTGCCTTACCCTGCACAGTGTATGTGCCAGTGCGGTTATACAAGTCAATGTATGTAGGAAAAATAGCCACACGCTTCTCGTGACCTTTATAGTTTTTCCACAGATGGCGCTACACAAACTTCACCTGATTTGGTTCCTCCTCCTGATGACCTTGCTGCACTCAACACTCTCAACTTACCTGGGAAAAACTATTCGATTATGTGAGAAAATTAAAAAGCTGCTGCTAGTATTGCTGTTGTTACTGTTTGTTGTTTCATTGTGAAATTAAAACAATAACAGAGGTAACCAAAGGGAAGCATGCAAGTAAATGGCACCAGTCTTGCTAAATTAAACTTTAGCTGGTAAGTAACAAACTACCTCTGGGCGAAATCTGGTAAATTATGCACATTATGGACTGTAGTCAATTTTTCCAAGGACATTGTCTGAAATGTGTGAAATTTCTGAACGGAAACAATAGAAATTGTTTAACACGTGACATGTGAAAAACTTTATCATGCTGTGCCATTTTAAGACGTCACATGAATCCCTTTTGGTATTCCTAGCGATAAAAAATATACAAATAAAATAAACCCAGATCCTGCATTCCTGCGTCCATTCTGCTGTCGTGGTTTGACAACCTACCTGTCTGGCTAAAGACGCCAGAAAAACTAAATATTATTTTATTATTCTACATGTTAAAATATAGTGTGAAATAAAGAGAAGTTGTCCCTGTGAATCCTGGATGCTGATTGGTTGTCTAGGCGTTGTCATACCTACCTGCAGCCTTGTCTGTAACAAGGCTTACAGTACAGAGAAAAACTTCTTTAAGGTTGTCTAATTTCCATGATTTCAACCAACAAATTTTTTGAATCTGTGAAAAATTATTTTTAATAAAATAAAATAGAATTTAATTTGTCAAGTTATTTTGTATCCAAGTTTTGATATGTATCACAAAATAGCAGTCACTGTGGACTTCTATGTGGTTGAAAATAACGAAAAATCAGGTCTCAAAAAGAAGTTTTTAGAAATTACAAACAAGAATTAGTAACACGTTGGGCACTTACGCAACAAAATCTGAAATTTATATGAAGACGAGGCTGCAAACAAGTCTGTAGATATTGGCCATTTATTCCCAAGAAGTAAGGAGGATGTCCTTAGTGACGGCACAGCTGGTTGTCCTGGCAACGAGGCCACTACTTACCCAGCTTACCTGATCAGTTACCAAGGTAACCAGTTATACACGTTTATTTTGTTAGAATAGTACACTTCTTGTGTGTATAACTGATTCCATGGTCTTTTTTATATTAGCTATTCGGGTGGATTTTTTTGGACCAAATCAAGTACACCTTTAATTGATTTTGATCTGAATAGTTTGGGTCAATTTTTTCGCTAACAGTTAAACACAAACTAATTGATATATTCACTTCTTCAAATTTTTCTCTTTTGTTTGGTGAAGACACTTTCAATGAATTTGTAATTTTTGAATAAACCAATCAATTTTATACTTAGTGGTCATTTACATTGCTCCTAAATTTCAAAATGAGGCAATTTATAAAAGACCAGCCAGAAATATTTTTTTCTTTTTAAGAAGACAGAAAAAATAATAACACCAAATGTTCTAAAGAAACGCCCTACAATTTTCCGATGAATTTTTGCAAACTAATTCGTTTTAGCTCAAAAGTTTTGTTGTAACTATTAAACTCTCTTTACATCACTTTAGTCTTACCCTTAAGTCTTACCAAGCCTATACAAACCTATGCAATGTTAATAGCACATAGTTTCACATAGTCTTATTGGGACAACGGTTTAGGGCACTGTGTGTGATACCTCGCCTCTCTGCAGCAATAAAACAAGATAAAATTATTAAAACTGCTGCCGCAAACTAAAGAAAACTTAACGGGATAGGGAAATATATGTTGATCTAGTCATACTACATGTACTCAGTTTCTTTGATAAGGCTGCAGGCATGGGCAGATACTCATGGTTCAAACGAAGCCAGGAATTGCTGGTAAATCCCCACTGGTCGCAATATTTAGGTGGCTGTTCGTCAAACAAATGCACATTTTTGTTGGCAAGTGATCGTTCATAAATAACGACCTTTCAGACGCGTGTTCCTATGGTTACTCCAGGTTTAAGGTCTCTTTCCACGTCGTCACCGTTACCGCGTCCGTCAGGTCAATGCCAAAGCACCGTCACCATTGATACAATGTTTAAACTTTGATTTTGATATTGACGGGCAAGGTGAAGTTACGTGTAAACAGAGCTTTATGGCATGTTCACACTACACGGGAACGGGAATGGAACAGGACTGGCACAATAGGAGACAATGGGTCTGGTCCGATTCCAGGCCCTGGAGCAATGTGAACAGTTCGGCATAATACATAAACCATTGTTCTCGGTCCTGATCCCGGTCCCGGTCTCGTGCAGTGTGAACGTGCTATTAGCCGGGGAATGGAAAACTACAGGTTAATATTAAAAATTGACGTCTTGCTTTAATCTTTTTTTAAGAACGGGTCATGAACGAAAAAGAAGGGTTGATCTGCTAGATATGCTCTGGCTTCTGAACAGCATTCCGACAAATATGACGCACATCGAGATACCATTCGTGTCAATTTGGCATTTCTGTGGCTTCAGTTCGAGTCGTAAACTAGTTACTTACACCTGACCTTTGTGCTTGTATGTAATTGAATAGAGATGTATGTAATGGAAGCTCTCAAACGATTTTTTTTGCCTTTTTTTACCTGCTCAGTAAACCCACCACAATATTCATAGCTGCATGGAGACTACTTTTGGAAGTTTTTTTTTAGGGTGTTAATAAAAGTCAAATCATATAGATTGACTTTATCACAACTTTCACACGGAAAAAAAACTCCACAATTTCGTGGTGGAGAGGTTGGCGGAAAAGCACCTCATTTGTAAAAATATTTGAAGTAAATCCAATGGTCGCGATTGCATTTCCAACACAAACGGTGTTTTCGTGCTCTATACCTTTGTGCTCTCCTAACCTTATTTTTCTCTTTGTTTGCACACATGACTTCGTCCTTTCACGCGTTTTTCGTTTCGCTTACAAAATTGACTGAGGGACAGACAGGGTTAAGAGGACACTGTTTAAGAGACCGATAATTCTACATGTGAAGAGGCCAGTCGAGTGGACATTTTGGTTCACACTGACACAAATAGCACATGCACATACTTCTGTACCTTTTACAGACCATGGATTAAGTATCATAGGAAGTTTCGTGCTTGAACTGGTCTGTTTTATTATCAAGACTTGGTAAGTTTTTGAGATTCTTTTTATGTACAGTCACGATAGTTCAAAGACTTAATTGTTCTGAGGACAAGAATTTTGACAGAGGAGAATATGATCAACTGTTTTTCAACAAAATAAACTAAGGTAGATCTTCACATGTGACACACACACTCTACAATTTTGCCAGAAATCGTTTGAATATTTAATGTTTTCAAACGTTTGTGAATTTATCAAGTACTTTCACAAAACAAGTGTGAGTATCAAACCACAAAGATACCTGTGGTTTCAGCTGAAACAAATGGCCATCCAGATTTTGGGTGGTAACGTTTCTACACTGTGTTAAATGTTACAAGGTCTCATACAAAATTATTGGGAATATCGCAACCAATCCCATTCCAACATTTTACATGGGTGTCGTTTCGTGTCCACAAATCTTTCCCTGTTATGGTCTACTGACCAATGCATTGATAGACCCAAAGGGAGGTGTCAGTTTTAGAGCCCTATGGACCCAAATCTCTTGTAGTTTTTATAGTTTTTCAAAATATTTGCGATCACCTCTGCGAGCAAGCGATCTTCCATGGAAAACCCTGGACCTACCATTGGAATGCCATGTAATGATCCCAAATATAACAACACAGTTGGTGTTTAATGAACTATGAATGTTTACATTTTGCCATTGAATGGCGCTGGAATACCAGTGCCAGTGACGTCAGTGTTGAGAAGAACTATCTTCCATTTAGAAGTTGGCGCTTTGTTAGCCAGGTGACCAAGTGCCAGGCATGCTGCATGAAGACGTCACATACCATACAACTAATGTCATTTGCAAAGAAAGGGTCCCAACCTCTGTCAAAGTTTAAATCAAGATTACACATTGCTGAGCCTGAATTATGATGTACCTCTATATTTGACGGTGTTTAAATGTACCCACTGCACTTTGGTTGTTATTTTTTCAATGTCGTTGAAGGTTTGTTAAAATTGGATCCTTCGATAGAAACACCGCACGGTTTTTTCGTTTGACTTTTCGTTTGTAAGTTTTTTTTCTTCCTGAGAAGTCTGTGTAAAGACCATCACTGAAGTTATTTTCATCGATTCCAATTTAATTATTCAGTGCAACGAAACACACATGATCACCTCTTTAGCAATAAGTCTTTTTTTTATAAAGTATGTATTCAAAATTATCTATATCACATCATCTCTACCCCCAACCCAAACGTACTTCCACAATTTCCTTCCATAAAAAAAAATATTCCACCACCATTTTCACAATTATTGTTCATTCATGTATACCTTTAAAAACAATAGTTTTATTTCACTAAGGGAAAATGTAATTGCAAATAAGATTGCTTTGGAAATCAGCCATTTCGCTGTGGGCAAAAACTTTTTTAGCTTCTCGGTCCCCAGCAGAGTGTGTCATTCCAAACTAAATTCGCCTTCAAAAGATATTTTTTAGTTTTGTAATCTTCAGGATAAACATTGAAAATCCAAAAATAATCTTCTTGGACGAGAACCTTGGAAAAGAGTCAATTTGGTTTTGGACTTTTTTCCGCCTAACATAAGGCTTTAAGATTATTAGTGTTTTGGATCAGAAATTAAGAAGTTTGTATTACTAAGCCAGTCCTACTGTACGCTTCTGGAGCGTCGCTTCAAAGCGAATCTTTCCAACTTTATAGGATTTCCTGTTCAAATGATCGGTCAGAAAATTAACCTTTCTTTGACAAGGGGGAAATAAGATTTATTATAATAGATTACACTGTATAATAACTCCACGCTGAAGGGATAAAATGTTTGAAGACTGTCTGGTATTGCGAAGCAAATTGAGAGATTAAATCACAGCGATAAAGCCATTGTCAAAATATTTCTTTTTCGAATTGAGGATATGTAGGAAACTACTTTGGAAACGTAAGTATTTTGACTCATTATTACCCAATCAGGAATTCCTACCTCATATCTTAATACTGCAAAAAATGTCAGTATTGTGTTTCTGTTTTGGGTGCTAGTGGTCCTGGGAATTTTAATACGATGTAGATTGCCATTTCAAAAGACATAGAATGTTGTGCTTTACATTGTTTCAATTGAGCGGTTGATTTTCGTTCTGGTATGTTTGATGTGAGTACGTTCTGGAGAAGTATACTTACAGTGCATATCACGTTCGTGTTCATACTCAACGAAAGCGAATCCGCGAGGTTTCCCGCTCCGGATGTTGTGCACCAAACGAATCTGCAAAAAATAAAAACGTCAAAAAGATGTAGACATAGGTGTGAAAGTGCGTGCTGATGGGGAACAAGACAGCCTCCCATTGGCATTACGAGGCAATACCGACAGCGGCCCCTACCCCTATTCAACCTGCGGAGAGGTGGGGGCGGGGGTTTGGGGGGGGGGAGGACTGTCCACTTTGAACTTGTACTGTTGACCCCCAGACAGTTGACCCCACTCAGTTTACCCACTCCCCAGACTGTTGACCCACCCTGGACTGTTGATTCCCCAGAGTTAAGTTAACCCCCTGGGTCAATAGTCGGGAGGGGGGTCAACTGTCTCAGCCTGTTGAACCTTGTGGACTGTTGACCCACCTGCAGACCACTGACCCCCACCCAAAAAAAGGACTGTTGATCCACAACCAGACTGTTGACTCGAGAAGTCAGTTGCACGAGAAAGGTAACTCATCCTTCGGGTAGGACCAGAGGGACACTTTATAAGAAGGATAGATGTACAATGTGACCAGCGTTCCCTTCCTCCCCTGTCCAGTTAGCTGCTGAGTATTTAAGTTAACATTTTTGCATTGCATGACGAGAAATAATGCTTTTCACACTTTCTACAACGCGCCTCTGCTGCTGAGACAATATCTAGGCATTTACAAAGAAATACATGCAACATATTTCTGGTCGAAGTCGGAACAAAATATTTTCAAATCACTTCTGCTCAAACATACATGTAATCATAAGAATTGTATGATTTATTGCATTTTCGGAGCAGAAGCATTGAACACTCATGCGTGCACAGCCTCATAAAAATGCACAACAAATTGGTGCAAAGATTGCATAAGAAATACGTATGTATCACCAACAATATCCGAGGGGCACATCAAGGCCTATAAACCGATGCCTTAAACCTTATAAAATGTCCCAATGCAAATCGGCCAGAGACTAAAACAATCTTCTCATTTGGCCCCGAGGGTCATTCAAGATTCAATCAAAGCAATGAGTTCGTACCATCACAAGATTCTGTATGGAACGAAAGAAAGGACATGGAATACGGTCTTTAAACTTTTACCATAAATGGGACAGCAGTTATAAATCTCATACAAGCAACAACACCACATTGGCCACACATAGCTGTGCGACTGTTTACTCCTTATAAGGTTTGACATAACCACGGTATTTTATTTCAAATTTAGTTTGTGGATAATTGTTCGATCCTTTAACATCTATCCCCTCTGATGTCCAAGGTTTGGGTGTATGATTTGGCTTTATTTAATGTTCGCATGTATCTGGTCTGCATGTGTACTCTTTTGTATGTGATGATACCGGAATCACCTCCGAGTGCCACACCTAATTATTTATATTATACGGAGTGTAAATTCAGGGTACCTACATTATTTTCCGCATGGAATTCTCTGATTTTCCCCTGACTTTTCCAGAATATTTTACCCTTTTCCAGACACATTTGAAGATTTTTTTTGAAATGGCCTCCACTTACTACCCAGTGTGTATAACAATAAAAAGCACATGTACAGAAAAGTTGGCTGAAAGTTGTAGAAGCACATTTAATAAAGTCTGTGCACTCACTGATGAAAATATATTGTGTCATCAAAATAAAGAAATATTGTGTCATCAAAATTCCGTGATTTTTGAAAAAAAATATCAAATGAATTCCCTGACTGGAAAAATGCCTTCCAATTATCCCTGATTTCCAGAATCTGTAGGTACCCTGGTAAATTAGATACGCTTGGGACCTTTGCTATTTTGTTGTTTTACTGTAGAATTACTGGGTCGGTGTCGTTATGTTATGCTGTTTGTTCTGCTCAATGTGTAAATTGGCCAGTTTTATTTTACTGAAATTTTGATGTATTTTGAGTCTTAAGACTTATTTTGTTAAAAAATTCCAATGAGAAGGAGTTGGAATATACTGAGTAATCTAGTGCAGAATAGTACACCAGGTCCTACTGACGGTGAATTCGATATCACAACGAGTAGATTTTTTTGTGTCCAAATTGTTCATAGCAATGTTAAAAGGCCAGATCAAAGTTACGATGAACAATCTCCGGTGCATCTTTTTAACAGCTGTAAGCGGGAGATGGTGCATTAATTATCTGAGAAAAGAATCGTCTTCAGGTTTGTGGAGTCGTTTGTTTCTTAGTTCTGAAGTTGTTTACAAAATTCAATGGCGACAAACATTTTGTTGAGGTTGGTTTTGCAAACAAAGTTACCAAAGGGCGTCATGCAGAGTGACAAATTCGTCAATGAAATGATTTGCTGTTCCATATTTGCAAGAAAACGATGGCGATTTGATGAGACAAGAGCGATATTCCTTGGCTTGTGTCGAGCTCTGACAGCACCGTTCCAAATTACATTTGTACCGACGTTCCATTTATCATAAACTCTATTTACCCGTGTTGGGCTCTTGGTAAAAGCAGACAGATTCTCCTGCTTTATGTATTTATTGCATTATTACTGCGGTGAAATATCACTCCTTCGCATGAAAAATAAAGCTCGGCAGTGCGATTATGATTGCTCTTTTTTTCTGTTGGCTGCCTATGGATTTGTTGCTCTCATTGCAACCACAGACCATCTCCTTTTGGATAGATAGTCGGTCAATGATGTCTTTGCGGCTCTACACACGTAGCATGGTCAAGTTTAGTAAAGGTGTCTTGTTCTCTATTTTCCAAGAAGTTCTTCAAAAGGATAGTAGTAACATAACACTTGGGATTGCAATTTCGCGCTCAGCACCCCACTCCCTCCCTTTTGGGGCTGAACTAAACGAAGAAATTTTAAAATTATGCCATGGTAATTTCCTTGGGTAATTTCTTTTTCAGTTTCTAGTCGCGATACTTAGCAGTTGGTGCTGTCGTCGCCGGCCATTACAGTGATGACAACGACAGAGACCGGCTGGCTCGAGGAGCTGCATTACATTTTGTGGCTTTTGTGCGGCGAATATATGTTAAATTACAGACGTCGAGGTGGAGAGTTTTCATACATAGATACTTCTCGCGGCACGACCCTGCATCGTAATGACACCTTATCAGAAGTGCCTGCCATAATTGGCTTTCGACGCCTTCTAAATTTAGACTCGCTGTCATTCCCGTCACTGTGAGATTTCTGAAGTCAAAACAGTCTGCCCCCTTTTATCATAACTATTCTCAGTCTTGTGTACGAAAAAGTCTTCTTTTTTAAATTAACGTTTATCCATGACAACTGACTTCTTAATGCAGTAACGGTCCAAGCTGAGTCACAAAGGTCGACCGTTGTTGTGTGTGGCATTGGCGTTATCTGTGTGTTGTGTAACGTTGGCTTGAAGGTTCTGGTCCTGTGTCGCACTTTACACAATTACGTGGACATAACGTCTTATTACGTTTGTCCCTGGACCAATAAAGACAATCGGTGCACCATGTGCTCCCCTGATTTCAATACTAGTTGCTAAACGGTCCTGGAAAATAGTCGGTTATCAAAATTTCGTCGTTTAATTTTACCGGTATGAAAGCTTTGGGGCCTACTGAAAAATCTGGATATGGAGCTAATTTTTGTCGAAACGGAATTTATGTGGCCTTGTTATTTGTGAGCAGATGTTCGTTTTAGCACTGCTGTTAGCAATTGTGTTTCATAGAAACCTGCCCGTTGCAACCGAACTCGTCGTATTCGGGGCCCAGTGTAAATATATCTAGCTTTCAAAGGTCGGTTGCCAAACAAGGAGAAAGAAACATCTGGCAAAACGCACCGATTGCTTCGGCTAGATACGTGATGGTTCACTCGTTACTGCGTGCTTCCTCCGCTTTACTTAACGTAGTTACATCATTATATGAATCTCTCTGACCATCTACTCGCTCCCCGGGGGAAATCAACACAGTCTACATGCTTAAGGAAATGCCAAGAGAGGAACAAGTTCCAAAAATAAACCCTGTCTAGATTATTTATGGTAGTTTACTGGCAGGCCTTAGTCTCTGTTGCATCTGTTCTTAGGCTGGGAGACAGTGAATTTACTTCTGATTAGCCATTAACGTAAAAACAAATCGAAATTTACTGACAAAAGATCCTCTGTGCCAAAGGAACAAAATAACTCTGCGGCCTCATATATTTGAGATAGAAATAAACTACCGCAATGAAGTAAGGTTCATTTTATTTGTTCCACGTTTACTTCATGCAGACCTTTTTGAATTTGTTCAGGAGAAAACCGAATTTTGAGAAGCAAGTTTTAGAGGCATGTATTGGGCGCTGAAGAACTCTTCAGCTACTGAAATAGGCTTCTTTAGGTACAAAATCCTTCACTTATCGACACTCAGAATTTGATCCTCAATAATCCCGTCCGAGCTTATTGTGAAGGAAATCTGGTATTTTCCGTTCGAGTGTCGGAGACTTTAGACATAGGCCCGCATTATGGCTCGTTCACGCTGCACGGAATGGGACAGGATCCAGCGGGACGGGGACCAGAAAAATGGGTTTAGAACCCATTGCTAAATTTCTCATTGCTGTTCCCGGTCCCCTTCCCAGTCCCCCTTCCGTGCAATGTGAACATTCCTGCATAAATATACAAACCCATTTTTTCCCGTTCCCAGTCCCTGTCCCGGTTCCGTGCAGTGTGAACGAGCCATTACACGGATAGAGACCTGTGGCCCGTAAAGCTACCGTTCTAATTTACATTTAACCACATTAGTAGTTACTACGAGCCATCTATCCCCGTAAATCCTCATCTATTAGTAGCTACACAGAAGGGGCATGGTCTTCAGTGAATGTACATTTACTGAAATTGAACACATTGAAATACGTTTTGCGGGGAATTATTTCAACACGGATAATCAGATCTGGACCTGATTGCCACCTTCTGCACAAATCACCTTCAGGTTTCTTTCGAGGTGTGCAACGTTCAGTTAATTACGGAAAATTTTAATTTTTTTTTTGCAATTTCCCTTTACACATCTGAAACTCCTGTCCTATTTTTACGAGACACATTGTGGTACTTCTAGTGTTAACAAGACAAGTAAACGAAGAATAAAATTGTCCTTAACAACGAAAATCATCTGAGATGGTCCAAATATTGAATTACCAAAGTGAAGCATTGATCTGTTAAAGAAGGGAATATAAAGCAATCAACTTGCGCACAAATTCAGCTCTTTTTCGCTTTGACAGGACCTTGCCTTTAGGAAGCCAGTTTTTCATGATTTAATATATGTCACTGTGGACCAGGCGCTGTTTTTCCTCGATATATGATTGACGCGGTGCTTTAAATAATATATCACCCTTGTCTAATATGACTTACAAATATAGACACGAACGTCACTGCAGGACTCAATATGCGAACGTTTTTTATATCAAACAAACATATCGTTCGTCTGGATTGCGGACTGAATGCGGAACCTCTGTGCATAGATTGCCTTTGAGTATTCCCACCAATAAGAGAAGCAGTTTTCTTCAGGAAAAAATATATATTGAGCCCTGGTCAATTGGCTAAAAATAAGAACCAAGACGGCAATGAATTGATCGCTGTGGTGCTGTTCTTGCAGAACATTTGCGGAGCTGGAGCTGCCAATTCATAATTTCAGTGCGTCGAAATGAAATTTTACTGCAATAGGATTCTGTTTATAACTATCGTCAAAAAAAGTTGGCAAACATGTTTGGTCTACCAACAGCTTATCCACACACGGTTTATCATCTTTGTACTCAACAAATTATCAGTTGATATTTTGTTAGTATCTCTGTGTAGTTCCGGTAACAATGCATTCTGACGGTTTAAATGTCAAAACAATTTATTTTCCAGTTTTTATGGTTGCTTTTTCTTTGCCATATTTGTACTGAATAAAACAGGTCAAGTTCAGCAAATTTTGAACCAATGACTCAATTTGATGCAAGTCGTTCCGCAGAAACGATTGGGGCTATTGTGTCGTACAAAGGGAATTCTACTTTGTATTCATTGATTCCACTGTGCACCCTCATTTCCCATCTAGTGCTTTTGTAATGATGTATTTTCCAAAGAGAAAACTATCACAAGTATTGACGACGCCCCTTGAACTGGACTCTCAAAGCGTCCAGGGTCAAAATGCAAATAAAAAGAAAAATCAATGATGCATTTGGTGAAAATTACAGAAATTAGCAATCAAAAGCGACAAATTTTCGCAGCTCGTGTCCTTAACAGTAACAAGTCAAAACTTGAGCACTGTTGACTGATCGATCTGCGGTCTCCGAGTTTCACCTTGCGCTGGCCAAATGTATTTTTGGTGATAGGGGTCTGAATGGGATTTGGCTTTGTTCAAGTTGAAAGGGGGGGGGGGGGGGGTTGTTCCAATCGAAAAAAGACGCACGGCTCGTCCATAGAGTTTTAATGGGGACATCGCTGACGTCAGTACTCGACCCTCAACCATCTACTTCTTCTTTCAATCTCTTCGGTTGATCTGAAGGGATCGCGGAATACAACTTCTCTCGATTTTTCACGCTTTTTCTAGAGCTGTTGAACCATTGATTGGTTCAAGATATTTTGTTCTTGATTTATTATAAACAATGGTAATATAGAAAAGGGACCTCACATGGTTCATGTGACTGTTGAGGAAGATCTACCTTGACTACACTAGATTCACAACATTCTTTTTCCAATTTAAGTTTAATTAGCAACTGGCTTAATTTGCCTTTGAAAGCCAACCAGCACCGCCTTTCAGGTCTTCCAACAAGTCAAGTTGGTTGAAGGCAACCCTCATGGCAACAAAGTAGACGAACATGCTTCCCCGATAAACATGGGGCTTCCCATACGCAAGATATTCTGAAGGTGAGAGGGGACCCATTTGGGAAAAGAATCAAGGAAGGTATGCAAGGAAAGTGAATGTGTCAAGCATGTTATCTGATTCTTCATAATAAAATCCAGAGTACCCATTACTTCCGGTAACCCAGTGGCCATTACTTGACGACAATCAATTGTCGAGGACTGTCCAGATGCGAGGGTCGGTCTGACTTCTTGTCTTCTGCAAATTTACCAGAATTCTTGACACATCGACCGGGGCAACACAATGCCATGTCCTTCCACTCTTGTTTGTATTCCCATCTCTCTATCAATGGCTCCAGGCCATCAGTGAGTCCAGTTACCTCAGTACGCACAAACCTTTTGCTCCAAAACCCGCGATTAGCCTACTCCAATCTGTCTAATATACGTATCAGTTCAAGATGTACAATTTATGGCGAGGCCATTTCATTTAGCGACCCATTCAGTTTTAAGTGGCAAAAAGCATAGGCATATCATTAACCCCTTTCAAGATGTGCTGGAGATATGCTGCCAGAGCTGGAAATTGCTCTTGGGATATACATATTGTATGTGCGTAAAGCAGCAGTGAATAATGATTTTCCAGACGATTTATGAATATTTTTTTAGGTCACACATACAAAAAGATGAGACACGACCAAATATAGAAATTTTCCACTTATATTCTTGCGATCACCATAAAATACTTTTTGAAGTGAGGAATAGCAATCCTCGAAATTCGACAAAATCTGCATTCTGCAAAATGTCAATGGGGTTTGTGAGAAACATTTATTTTACTTTTCTTTTTTTCTGCTTCAAATCCATATCCCAAGAGAAGCAGCCATATATCTTCATGTAACTAATGCCGCAAGATACTCGAAAGCTCGTTTACGTGAACTAATTTTTACACGGCACATTGCGTCTATTTTTAGTTACATTGATTTTCTTTCTCCTTCTTTGGCCCCTTCATTCCTTCCTGGATGATGCCACTGTGTGCAATTGCCTTAACATGAAAAGTGCCAAACGGGGCTATTGGGACCTGTGAGTATGAGGATAAAGGCCTTCGAATAAGATATGAACAGGGTAAAGGAAGAGGTGGTACGTGAAGGCATTAATAACTTTTTGACATATTAACTGGTTTTTCACCAATAAATTGGTCATCCCCAAACCAGTCAATCAATAAGAATCCTTTATCTTGAAACTTCATTTAATTCAGTGCAACTAAATGGATTGGGGGGGAGGGGGTAGAGGTCAGTAGTTGTTATAGAGGGGAGTGATCCTGCAACAGCTCATAAAACAATGCATTGATGCCTTTTCGTCTTTTCTTTACCCTCGGCATCTGAACGTTTTTAGTCATCAGAATCTGTTCACAAGTGGGCCCACCCCTGCCCCAGGAAACACTAGTCAGGAAGTTTCTGGATCCGCCACGGGTGATTTCTTCATACCCGTTACAACTTCCCATGAACAGACCGAACAGAGGTGTCACAATGGGACGACGGCAATAATAACCCAGCGCTTCTATCAACCGAATCTTACTCCCTTTACTGACACATTTCCATTATTCCCTGA
>JBCAUG010271437.1:0-18064 GCA_038406175.1 Haplosyllis leylae
TACAACTTGTTCCCCTGCAATAAACCAGCATTCACGCCTAACCAACACCGTGTCTTGTCTTTATGACCCCACGACAATATTTATGGATGCGGCGTCTTTAATTAACTTTCCGTTGCCATACATGGTGATATGTGGTGACAATGCAGATGTAGGGAGCAGTGAAATACGCACGATGTCACACAGAGGAATTAACCAACATGTGGACTTTGATGATGTATCGTCCTGGACTTTTTGAAGCCAGGACAAGGGAGCTTTGAGTTTTAGTTTAATTATTATGTGTCATGGCTAGAAGTTTGTTATACCAGGGATTCTTGCTCGATTTTAAGTTAATAGATGAAAGTCTTAATTCTTTGCAACGTAATCATCTCTAGAACCGACCGTTTTCGCTTTTGAAAGTTCTCTCATAGATCTGTAATTAGTCAAATTACATAAAACAGGTGAAACTAGTGTGTGAACGTACTGATGTTTCGTTTCTTCTCGGAGGACATGAATTTAAGTCCCACTCAAACGCAACTCTACCTTAGTTCAGAAATAATTTTTAGAATTCCCCACTAGATTCAAATAAAAGTACAGTTATCAAAGCGTACAGGTTTACATCAGAAAAATAAGGCAAT
The DNA here is from genome assembly GCA_038406175.1 of Haplosyllis leylae. NCBI lineage: Eukaryota > Metazoa > Annelida > Polychaeta > Phyllodocida > Syllidae > Haplosyllis > Haplosyllis leylae. Next base: position 615 of record JBCAUG010271437.1, read on the forward strand.
TAAAGCTTACCGGTGTGAGGAGGCTTTTGCGATTCTTCATGTATCTGCGTTAACGTCCTCCTGTCACGCTCAAAACAAAGATCGTTGTCTGGAAGCCTGTAAACAGTGAAATGTGCAGTGCTTCAGTAGAGGAGACCCAAACATGAAGGGAAGCAGTCCCCAAACACGGAAAGTTGTTTCCTGCGTAGCAATTAGTCACGGACGGTATTTGTAGAATATCCTCTGTGATGAATATCTGCACAATGACTTCATGCTGAAGATTTTAGTTGACACATAAAAGTTTTGTATTATGCACTACAGGTGAGAGCCGTTGCAATGCAGTGGTCCCTTTATGTGTGGTTGAAAAAAAAAATGAAAAAAAAATTGTTTCTTTTACTCTCGATATCAATTTTTAAAAAATGGTGGAACGTAAGGGAAGCAACTACCGATTGCGATGACCTCCAAGAAAAAGGTTCAGGAGAGACCCCACTTATGTGCATAAATAAGGTGTTATTAAAATTAGAACAATTCTGATGAATTATTACGATATAAGCTTTTTAGGGACGTGATGAAGTTCCAGGTATGAGACGGAGAGATTCTTAATTCAATTAAGTCAATTCTTAACTGATTTCCATGCAACACACATCAAATCAAGGCTTAGGATCTGCTCTTTAATATGCACATGTGTCAATAAATGCTCAGATACCTGTAAGGAGTCTAAGACATCACCTTTCATTCAAAACCTCTGGCAGACTTTTGAACATAATTTTCAGTTCGGATTGATGTCATAAATGCAACAAAGGAAAAAATAAAACTAGAACTGTCTCCACTTCATTCTTTTGTGTTAAAATACTCTGTACATTTTTTCTTATGATGAAATATCGGTTGTACAATTGTATAAAGTGGGGTAGATACAACAACAGATGGTCCGGTTTACAGCATATGGAGAAAGAGACAAAACCATTACAGTTAACAGACCTAGGAAATTTCTTGTGCTTCTTGTTTGAGGCAAGCACTTAGTAAGAAAGCTGGACGTGATATTGTATGGCTACCTTTCAGCATCCACAGGTTTTATGGACAGATTTGGACACTTAATCAGCGGGCCTTTACAGGGAGTTGTCTCCAAATCTATTTCACAGGCTCTGCTTGAACACTAACTGCCGTAGATTAAACAAGCCTCAATGAGCAAGGCAGTGTTTCTCCGATAGAATTGCTCGGTCATTGTATATACAAAAGCGAAGCTATTGCGATGTACAACGTAAAATCCCAATCAATGGCAGATGGTGTCTGGATAAATATCAGATTTAGGAGTGAAGAATAAACAGTTGAAAAGAAAGCCTGGTTTTCCCACACAATCGTGTTTTGCTATCTGCCTGACCGGGAATCATTCAGGAATAACTCGACTTTATGACAAAACAAACATTTTTAAGCCTCCGAATTTGCGAGTTTGTTGAAATTCGTAGTATTTTAACATTTTGAGGTAACCCGTATGCATGTAAATAATCGATGAAATTTTTAAAAGAATAAAACCAAAAGAACGAGAAATACAGCCGGAAAATTTAGCTAAGACCTGTGCTCATTTCATTCCAAAAGATTTTTTACCATTGCTTTGCAGCATTTGAATAATATTACTTTTCCTATTCTGGTTTTGAAATTGGGTGAATTCATCTTATTAGTTGAATTAGACAAGTGCTTCATGGACAGTTGAATCTATTATCTGTAAAGAGTAATTTTTCACACATAATGCATTCAGCTATTTATGGATAGCGCAAATCCATTTTTCACTACCATGGAGAGTGCTCATTCATTTTCCACCATCCATGCATAGTACTACATTGCATTTTAACTATCCATGAATAGTGAACTGTTCCATGGATAGTGCAAATGAAGATTTCACCTATTCATGAACAGTCAATTCTAGTATCCATGTGCAATTAGATGAATCAGTCTAATTCATCTAATTCAGCAAGATCTAAAACCGAAATAGGAAAACATGAAAAGGAAATAAAAGCAGTCCAGCACTTATCACATCATGGAACTGAGAACGCGATCTTACTCTTGCATTTAAATGTTTTTCTCAAAGCGACTCAAATTATAATAAACATTCAAGTTTTGTAAAGTAAACACTTTAATTGCAACTGGTAGGCACAACACGTTGTGAACTAGTCATTTTTTGTTGTTAGAGTTTTTGTATGCAAAATTAGATTTGTCACATTTTTAAGTCATGACGTTTTAGTTGAAAGTATACGTTATACTGCCAATTTAGTTATCCCATTCCTAAAAGAAAAATAGAAGGTAACAGTCCAAAACGATTAAAACCAGTTGAGAAAAGATAAACTTACCTTTCTTGCAGAAGAATACCTTATACAAACAATGTAAGTTTTCTTTCTTCTTGTCAATTTATATGATGTCTCTACAGAAATGCGTCCATCACAACTTGTAATATATGTTAATTGAAAACTAAATCATTCTGAACAAACCATGCATTGCTATTGAAGAAAAATTACTTACTAAAAGGCATATCAACGGCCCCACTAGATATCTTGCAACGCTGTAAATTGGATGACGCAAGAAAAACTTGGAATGAATGCATACAGAAACTAGATTGTGCCCCATTGCAGCTTATTCACTGGTCATCATTGCAGAAGCCCCAAAAGTTTTGTCCACTTTGACCAGTCCCGTATACTTTATGAATGTTATCTGCCTGACCGGGAATCATTCAGGAATAACTCGACTTTATGACAATAAACCATTTTTAAGCCTCCGAATTTGCGAGTTTGTTGAAATTCGTAGTATTTTAACATTTTGAGGTAACCCGTATGCATGTAAATAATCGATGAAATTTTTAAAAGAATAAAACCAAAAGAACGAGAAATACAGCCGGAAAATTTAGCTAAGACCTGTGCTCATTTCATTCCAAAAGATTTTTTACCATTGCTTTGCAGCAGTTGAATAATATTGGGACACATTCATGCAACTTGGATATTCCTATATGAACCCATCCAGAGAATTGTGTTAACTTCATAACATTTTAACACTCTATTTGAAAAGTTCAAATATTTCAATAAATACATATCAATTTTTAACCAAACTAAATTTCGTAATAGTTTATTAATACATGTTTAAATTTGACTAATATGAACATTCAAATGCTTTTAGAAATAACTTAATTAAGCAATTGACGTCCTGCACCCCTGTTCTTTTTTGCCACATTTGTTATGGAAAATATAGACATTTATTTTCATAAGGATTTGAAAATGTCAAAAACAGAATGTAACACATATTTTCGCAGTGGCACGCAACAATACACAATGGTTTTTCATAATGATAATTTTATTTTCATAACGGGAATAACAAGCGTGATGTACCGATTTCAAGAAAAAATTTACACAATTCTCTGGATGGGTTCATATACTCGTCCGTGACTTTTGCGCCATGTACTGTGTTCTTTGGAGCTTTCGTGAATGAGAGAAAATTATGTGTAACTTTTCATTACATTTATTTTTTACTGTCAAGGAAAGTGCGAAGTTTTTATTTTTCTACATTTCTACCAGATGCACTTGAAAGTCAGTCAAATTTTTCAGTTGATCTGTTAAAACAAATAGTAGGTTCATACGACAGGAGCATCTTGTGGTGGGAGGGAACTTGGATCTCCCTGTAGATTAAAAAAAAACTCTTATCAACAAGTTATCCCAAGAGGAAGCATAATTAAATATTTTACGGCAACATCAGACATGTAACGAATTGTAGCTGCATTCAAGTGGAAATAAGGAAACCATAAGACCGCAAGCGTATATTGTATCCTCCAGTATTTTCAACAGATCTCTTATCTAAGATATCCGCTACAACAAGCCTAGTTTCTCGCAGTTTTCCAGCAGAAAAATACAGTAATTTAGAATATCTCTGTTTTAATCCTCCGCAATGCTACTCAATGTGAGTGAAAGCTTGATTGGATCTTCAGTCATGTTGTTGCTTTTTTTCTTTATTTTATTTTTCACGAGTTTGACTCCCGCCAATGCTCAATAACGTGAATGGGTAAAAGGGATAGGTGTCATGCTGAATCTGAGACATGACAAAACATCTGCGAGCAAGCAAGTTCATCTTGGCTTCGAAAACAATCACTATTTTCATTTAATCATCCATTACTGAAAATAGCGAGGTCATGTAACCAAGGTAATATATATGTAAAGAAACGAGCGTCATCTTATCTCAAAAGTTCTCCCAAGTTTATATGTGGTCATGCTAAAAAGGGTGTGTCTGGAGTAAAGCATTTCTATTGGGTCCAACCTATTTGATTACCCTACAAAGCACTACCTATGAGAAGATGTAATCGATAGGAATAGCTAGTAATGAGTTACTTTGTTAGTCTCTTGTTGTTCTTTGTTTCTTGGCCTTTCTTATTTTCCTAACTATTCCAAGTCCAACCTGCATACTGGTTGTGAAATAACGAAGCGGGTGGTTGAAATGAACCACTGTGCACATAATTCAGTATTTATCAATGCAACCTTTTGTGTCTGTAATGTCCAACAACAACTGATTACAATTGCTGAGCGTTATAATTCGTGTTAGTACATGCAATCCGTATTGCCTTTGACTTATTCGAGGTGCTAGTCCAGTGCAAAAAGAAGAAAGTGGATACAGGTCATCAATTGGTGAATTGGCCTAATATGCAATGAATATTGTATGAAGAGTCTGATTTCCGCCATGTTCTATCGCGCTGGAGTCTATCCATTCTTGTCAACCTGTGTTATTCACCAGATTTGATTCCCTATCTGGTAAACGTATGGCCTTTCTACGAGTATTGATTACAAATTTTGTAATTCATTTCGGCCTCTTAATAAATACATCTCGACATTCAACAAAAGTAATTCTATTTGTTTCATTACATTTATTTGTTCTTCCGTTATATTTACATTGACGTCACATTCACACGTAACACATAACAAAAATTAATGTGAAAACCAGCCTTCAGGAAATTTGATAAAATTACATCCCTAATGCCGATTTGATCATCATGATAAAAGGCTTTACAATATAAAAGTATAAAACACTCACAAATAAAGTGGTCAAGTTAAAATGTGATATGCTTTAATAAATTTAAGTCTTGTAAAGTTACCACCATAAACAATGTATACTTTCACGACTCAACCATTACAATAGCCAAGACCTTAGATAAAATGAAAGTCCGTAAAAACGTTTGAGATCGTCTTATTTTATACATTGTTCGCTTCTATGCCTTTCTCACTTTGTTAAATTTTGATGTTTAGTCATAAAGAGATTGTAATTCCCTGATTTTTAGTAATCCTTCTTCTGATAGCTGTCGTATCTGAGTTAAGAAACAATCAATATTTTTAAAAAACTAAATCAATGTACTTTTGAGAATCGGAGAATAAATGGCTGTCTTTTTTTTGATTCTCTAGAAATTAAAAGGATAAATAGACGAAATTAGATCTGTATATTGAGACTGTTACCCTTGGTGCTTGTTGTCATAACTGTCGTGGGACTGATGTTCATAACCTTTGTTGTCATATCCTTTGTTGTCGTATCCACCGTTGTAGGTGTTGTATCTATTGTAGCCTCCGTACCCTTGGTCCTTCTTTCCATAGCTGTCATAGCCTTGGTCGTACTTGTTGTCATATTCTTGGCTGTGGTGGTTATACCCATGATTCTTTCTGTACCCATTTTCGTGATCATCATATGAATCGTAGATTGCCTTGGTGTCTACCTCGTGGTATCCCTTTTTCTCTTCTTTTGGATACACTGAAGACATTAAATAGTGAAGCTTGTTATTACCGACCGCGTACGTAGTACGAGAGGAGGTTATATTTTCAGTTTTTCTTTCTTTCCACCACCGGGGGGGGGGGGGGCTGGGAGTGGGGGTTGGGGGATGGGGTACTCAGATCATACACATGGCCAGGGCGGTCTGTGAGGGTCTGGCCTGGGGGGGTACTCAGTCCCATAGCTGGGGGGAGTACTCAGTCCCACAGCTAGGGGTTACTCAGTCCCACAGCTCAGGGGTACTCAGTTCCGCAGCTGGAGAGATACTCAGGCTGAGTACCTGCCCCCCCCCTCCCGGGATAGGACAGCAGAGTGAGCACTTGCTACGCGGCGGTCGGTATGCCTCTTGCGTTCAAGCAGAAGGACTTTCTTATTAGAATTTTAAAATGACAGTTTAATTCCTCAGAGAGGAACTTATGATAGTGCATCAGCTGGAGAAAATTCATTTAGATCTAGTCGCACTTTTGTTTCCACGCACACAGACTCATTTTTACTCGCGCTAGACATATTGACCAAAAACACATAGTCAGAACGTTTTAATGTATTTCATACCAAAACAGTTCTTGTTGGGGGTGTTGCAGGGATTTTCGTATCCATGTTCGTAACCGTATCCCACAGAAATTCCATTAGCGCAACGCATCTCTCTGGCGAAGAGCTGCAGTAAATTAAACGCGCAAGATTACTCCCGGATACCTCAGAATCTCAATAAATGACACAAGCTACATGCAGCACAGTTTTTGTTCCTCTTTTAATGCATTTCTTAATAGTTGACTTTTTGTGGCATCTTCGTTGATTAAGGTGATGATTGTTTACTGACCAAATATGTTGATGAACCAATTCCTGAAAAGTAGATTGTGTTACATTTCTAAAGGGAAACTCACCTGGATTTTGCCGTATTCGTCTTTCCATGGTTCGTTACCGTAGTCGCACACGAGGAACTTGCATTCATCTTTGGGATGTTTGAGGTATTGTCCGACGTAGTGGCAGCCTGCACCAAATACATTGAATCATGCGTCAGATGGGTATCAATGTGATCTAGGCGATAATGTTTCACCGGCTGCAACTGAATCTTTCGTCATGTAAAGCCTATGAAAAGTCTGTCCAAATTAACAATGGATAAAAGTCAGTCGATCGAATTTCGCACTCAAGTGTTCATCTTTGAAATAATATTCGAATGAACTTTTCCACCTTATTGTTGTTATTGTTATCATTTTATTAGAAATAGTCCTTTTGGCACTAAATTGAGAAAAGATTCGATTCAGAAGCTTTGGTACTGTTTTCATCGTCAAGTTAAACCAACAAAATGCTCTGTATAATCTAGATTCTTCAACAGATGATACTGATGTAAATTCATTATTTTGCAGCCTTTGGACCTTTGTTAAATTGATGAGTCTACAAATAAACTTATTGCGCAGTAACTTGTCCCGAACTTCATGTTATTGTACAAATGCTATACGTTCATTTAGCCACATCAAAGAAGCAGTACCTTTGTGAAAATTATTTACTTGACATTTAACCTTAATTATAGTAAAAGACATTGAACCCGCCGCAAAGAAATTCCAGGAAATAAAAGTAATTTACAACTGAAATTAAATAGTCTTGTTTTAAATATCATTTATATTTTATAATATAATGAATATTCAGCTCGTGCAAAATAGGAATAAAAACTGATTTTTGCATGCATCGCAGAGAGAAATTCAATCCTGACATTCTACCTGACTTAATTTGAAATCTGATTTGTTTTGTTTTTAGTGTCTTTGTTCGAACCAGTGAACAAATGAGATAAAATGTAATTCTGTCACTGATTGAGATACGCTATTTTTCTTTTGTAAATATTTCTTCATTATTTCTACATTGTCACCATTTTAATTTTAGAACAAACACATACCTTTGTAAGGTGATTTTAAATCCAAATATCCACCGTGTCTCACGTCTGCATATCCAGAGTCAGCGTAGACTGCACAAACGAATAACAAAACACCGAGTAAAACCTTCATCTTTGTTAATTATTACTTACTGTGCGACAGAAAACAAAAGTACTGAGTACCGTTTACTCGATCCTGGCTCATATATATATGGCCGAATGTACATGTGTGGTTTTGCCAAAAATGTCAGACATTGTTGAATGAGACCAGTCGATTAATATTCCACCGTCATCCATTTTTTTTGGGCCTCGGGGCGCCATTAATTATCATACCTTACTCCAGTGCCCGCACTGATTATTTACCTTTTTGCCATTTTTTATTACTTTAGAACAATGTCAACGTCCCCATGTTTAAGTTTGCATATTTTATAACAATGACTAAAAGTAGACGATGTACTTATTTACATTTGTCTGTCTGCCAAAATTGCTTCGTTCGTACCTTTAAAATGTGGAAATGCGCGTTTTTAAATGCTTTACTTCACAAATCCAGTTGATGCAAAATTTCATGTGCTTGTAAAATCAGTGGGGAAATGCTGCAACAAGTAGCAACCATCGTGAACCCAGACAACAAAGCAACTTGAGGCAGACCAGGGATATTAGTGGACATGGGGAAACAAACGCAGGACTGTCTTGTCATGTCGAAAGTTATTATGATTCTCATTTTTTATTAACCTTTGGATGCAGTCCTGTGCATGTTAGATTCTATGAGGCGTATTACAATATCTTTCTGAAAGAAATTATGTAACTGATAGCATATTGAATATCCTAAAAAACTTAAATGAAATGGAACTTTTATCATGGAATTGGTGAGATATTAATTTGGAAAAGACATAACAAAAGACAATCTGATATTTCTTCAAGAAAATCAATTTTCGGTTATGCATATTAAAGACTTCTCAGTTACTCCCCTATTTAGGTTGTTGGGAAAAATTCATATTCACGATTTAAACTTTTAAAATAATCAAAATTTTAATCACAATGGAAGGTCATATTATATTGCAAAATTCTATTTTTAAATTTAAAAAAGAACAATAAACTTTTGTTCGATCCTACGTTAGGCACTGATCCACAACTTAAGTACAACTTTATTGATCTGAGCGATTGTTTCTGATGAGAAAATTGATTTCTTTTTTGTTGTTAATGTCCACCGAAACTAACTGTAGGCAATTTATGACAGACACAACAACAAAAAAGCTCTGGGCGTTTAGTAGAGATGTTTGCTTTGCTCAAATTGGAAATTGGGACAACAAAGTGAAATCACGCGGGTATTAAACAGATGTCATGTCAAAATATTGTTCCCATTCCAGGTGACAATCACATAAACCTGAAACCGCACTGTCGATTGGAATAGCGCAGCTGAGGTAAACAGCCGTGCTAAAAAGTCAGGATTAAATGCAACCTATTATGCACCAATATTCTATATTGTCCATTTTTGTTTTGTATTGTGCGTTTATACATATCTTTGATAGAATTACAACTACTAGCAACAGATACAATGTCCATCTGTCACCGACACCGGTTATGTTGTAGCACTAACGTCGCCAAACGTTCATACCATGAATGGTGCAAGTGCAGCGCAAGCGCACGGAATAATGTAGTTCAGTGCTAAATTCTGGAATTGCCTTAACCTTCAGTGTCCAGTGACTTTATTTATTGAGCAAGTTCTTTATAGGTTGGTGGCCTGCGTGAGTAAAAACTAACTGTCTTCGTTTATCCGTGCAATCACAAATCATTCAGAACACCTTCAAGTTTCAGATTTTATCTACTCGTTCAAGTACAAAAAATTGTTTTCAATATTTAATGTATTTTAAATATATGATGGCAAATATTCCAGAAGTAAGAACATACAAGATATTTTGTTTAGTAGAAGGAGAGAAACCGTAGCTTGTAAACATGTCTGGATCCACTCCATATGACCGCATGATGTCTTCTACTGTCATATCCTCACCAAATCTTCCCGTAAGCGGTCCAACTAATAAAGAAATACAATTGATTGAATGATGGATATAACTGAAAAAATCTTACCTGAAATCTGAAATATTAATATTTCTGAGGCAGGAATCAATAAAAATGAAAAGTTTTGTTAAGATGATGAACAATGTCAACACAGGTAAAAAAGCAGAGTTAATTTCTTGATCATTTACATTGTTCATTCAATCATTTCATTTTGCCTTTTTAGGCCTGGAGGATTCAACCCTGGCGTTATTTTGTTCATGTTGTACTACACTATAGTTTTATCATGTAACGTATAATCACATACCATAGTGATTAACTGTTCGAGGGACATATGCTGTTGTTGTTGACATTGTAGTTGTTGTCTTCTTCTTCTTTTTCTTTGACTTCTTCTTTTCTTTCTTTTTCTTCTCTGTGGGCAGAGAATACAGAAGCAAAAATATTAAATTCAAATAGATGTTTAGTATTGCAAAACAGTGAGACAATGAAGACGGTACTTTTAATTTCGTACTTGTGTTTTCTTCTTGATCAAATTTATCGTTGTCTCCCGATGATTCACCACTCCCCGACATTTCTTCACTGGAGCAAAAAAAAAAGTACAAAATAACATCTACATGTTATGTACACGTACATGCTTTTAATACCAGCTTTCATGCTGTGAAGATCATCCGAGGACTTTGATTTCTTTAATCATTTGAATTTACATATCTGTTTTTATGAACTGTTTGACAAGATCATTAGGAGATTTGTTATGCATTCTGACACCGAATACAGGCCAATTGAATCCCCTGTTTCACACCGTTGCAGAATTTAGACTAATAGTGAATAGAATTGTAGTGCGGCAGTCCACTGATTGGTTGGCGGCCAATGCCCAATTTTCTCCTAATGGAAATCATTAATAGTGTGAGATTGTTACGATTATTGAAACACCAGAAAGTTAAAAAATATTTAAAAACATACTTTGGTTCAGATATTTCTGTGTTCTTCTTTTTTCCTACAAAGAATTTCTAAACGTGGGAATAGCATAAGTATGATTGCCATAATCAAATGCTCAAAATAATAAAGAAATATATATCTATATTCAGGGGACGGGCGATTGCAGATCAGCTTAAACAAAAATCAGATTTGTCAGTCAATTCCTTTCACAATTACTTTTATTAACCTTAATCAAGTTAATTAGTTCACGTGCGATCTGCCCTATTTCATCCCCTTTATATTATTGCAAAAATGTCTCTTGGGCACTGGCCAGTTATAAGAAGACAGGTTTATTGCAATGCAGTCATTAAATATGAAAAAATACCTGAGAAAAAAGTCTTACTTCCCTTGCCCTTTCCTTTCTTCTTTTTCGGTTTTTGTTCGTCGTAGCCGTCGTCGTCATATGATGAACTGGATCCACAGGACTGGGCATATTCTGTGAGGCGAAAATTCAATTAAAATTGTTTTCCACCAACTAATTTAGTTATTTTTCCTATCTTTAGAAAAATAGGCCAGGCTGACAACCATTTAGCAACTTTCTGAGTATATAATTAAATTTCCTATCAGATAAACAGTCAAGCAATTCAGTCTCATCTGGCAAATATATATGGAAATAGAAATCCTTAAACTAACCACTTCTGGAAATGATTTTTTTAAAAAAATTTGATTAGTGCCTAGAAGTGATATAGTTGAGTATCCAATTTACTTGAAAGATTTACTTATTAAATAGAGTCAACAATTTTAAAACTTTTAATCGAATAGATTTGGTAAAAATAATGCGCATAACATACCTACAAAGCAACAAAACACAAGACAAAATATCCACAGATAAAAGATTCTCCCATTTCCCTTCATTATTTATTGCAGCCTGATAGCTTAACTCGAACCTTCAAAGACTTTAGAACGAAGACCAATTGTTTCCCTATGTGTCTTAGCTGTGAGTGCGGTTTGCAATTATCACGATTTCTACTGCAAAGGTAGAATTTCTGAACGGTTATTGATGATAGATCTAATTAATTTTCTCACATCCAGTGTAAACCAAGAAAACCCGCAAATGAAGTAGGATATTTTGAAATCTACCTTTGCTGAAAGATCATTTTACATTAATTGATACTTGAATTTCTACATTATGTACTAAAATCACGAAAACAAGGTACTTTTTCAGTTGTAGGTCGTTTGTCTGAGAAACAAAAATAACGGTGACAATTTATTTTCAATAAATTATTTGATTTATGATAAATGAAATAAAGCGAAAATAACGGGGAGAATTTATTTTCAATAAATTATTAGGTTCATGATAATGAAATAAAAGCACGTCAGTATGCATCAGAAAGTGTACATATTACTTTTTAGCAATAATACAGATACTATAGGGATCAGCTGTGCTAGATTACGAGATTTGAAAAATGCCACAAAAGGCAAGGAAACAACAGGAAACGAAGGAAATGGCCGAGAATTGACACAAAATATCACTCATTCTCATTTCTGGTCATGCAACTACACCCTCAGCTGTCATTTCTCTGCTGCTCTGTCGTTTTTATGTTACTGAAAATAACGACAGAAACAAAATTAAAATGACATCAATGCAATTTTAAAGCTACCCTGCTTACTTGTTACCATCCGCCTATGAGGAATGGTAATAATTTCAGTTGGGTCTGTCTGTGTGTCTATCTGTTCAGGCTATAACTTTTGAACCGCTATAGCTAGGAATTTCATTTTTGGTATACACATATATCTTGACCATATCTAGGTCAAGTTTAAGTATCAAGGTCATTCTGTCAAGGTCAAGGTTAAATTTAAAACTTACATATTTTACATAACCTTCACTTCTATATGCTTGTATTTCAGTAAAACTTTCTTAAAAAGTCAAGGTCATTTAAAGGTCAAGGTTAAAGGTCACAGAATATCAAGGTCAAATGAAAGGAGATTGATTTTCTGTCTATTATAAATGTTTTAGTGATCTACTGCTATGTGGATGGTACGCCTTCGACTGAAAGGCATTCTTGCTCAGATATGTTATCAAATTAGAGTGTTTTGTACAAATAAGGATGAATTCGAATTTACGACCGGGTTGTGAGAAATTCATTTGGGTGATTTTCTCTGATAATAATAACTTTTCAAGACTAAACTTTTGCGGGTGAGCAAAGAAGAAGCAAATGTATGATAATAAAAACGTATTGAACACATCTTCCAGTAACTTCTGAGGCAGACCTCCAGGAACATTGTGGAAAGTAGTGAAACAGGGCAAATGCCACAATAATCTGTCTCATAACAAAAATCCAACTTTCAAACCAAGTTTTGTCGAGCCATCGAGAACATTTCACGTTTTTGCTTTGTCTAGTCTTTTCCGAATTAAATGCCTATTTGTACCGAAATGATCTGGAATTTTTGACCCTTCTTTGAGTAAAACTGAAAACTATCCAAAACGAAATAGACAACTTATGGTCACAGAGAAAACCTGATACACAGCACAGTGCAATAACTTGTTCTGCAACAAAGATTTCAAGATTGAAAGCCTTGAAATTAATTAATGCCAGCGTCTCCCAACACTACTCAGTGAACACCTCATTTCAGAGTCCTCAAGGCTTCCCCTCTTAGAGGTCTATCTGAAAGAGAGAGAAGTGTGGCTTGTTGGCTCACCTGCCTCGGCAAGTAGCAGTACGAAGGAACATTTTCTGAGACATGATTTAGGACTGGTTCATATCAAGGTTGTGTATGCAACCGCGGACAGCAATGATACAATGCCATATTTCTGACCCCGATATTCATGTCCACCATGGCGAACAGACTTGGCACATCTTTGTTGAAAGTCTTAACTCCAGCCGTCAGAGTTTATTCACGACGTGGATTTACATCAACAACATCAGTACAAAAGAAATATAACATTCCACCTTCTGGCAATGAACTGCAGAGGCCTGCAGGAATTTCATCTTTCTGCAGACTTCCTGTTCAAGAAAAGACAGAAGGTACACATGTTTTTCTCGTACATCACTAATTTTCACAGTGGGTAAATAATCCTTGAAATTTTGAATTGTATGAATTGTCGAACTTGATGCGTACAATGACTACTTGTCTTTATGTGCATTCGACATTTTCAGGACTGGACGTGGCTTTCGTTGGTGTGACTTTGGACTCCGCGGCATCAAACCGATCTGGAACGAGGTATGGTCCGCGACAAATGAGGACAGAATCCGTGATGCTCAGAGCGTTCAACAAGGAGACCGGTACAGTGTAGAATCCTCATGGTAACATTTGGATGTTAAGGGTCTGTCGATTAATTCTAGTTCATAATGTTGATTGCTTAATGTTCCTATTATTTCAATAGTCGAGTTTTTCGTAATTTACCCAAAGTTTTTAATAATGTGAATGATGGCATCACGGGTTTCTACAACAGAAAAAAAGCTACTTCCAATGGGGCTCGATCTGAGACTCCATTAGTTAGCAGATCAAGCCCCACTGGAAGTAACTTATTTGTTCCTGTAAAATACTTTCATGGCAATATTGATATTATTGGTAACTTGGTATTAGATGCGAAAAACTCAATTGTGGTTAATGGTAGTGAAACATCAGGTACCTTTTGGAACTTATTTTAATTTCAGGAGCAAAACCATTTCACTCACTGACAGTGGCAGACATTGGGGATATTTTTTTCACTATGTTTGATGTTCCAACTGCCTTTAAACAGATAGAAGAAGCCTACAGCAAACATCTATCGACTGGCTGTAAGTTACTTACTCTGGGAGGAGATCACAGCATATCGTATCCCATCCTGAGAGCCTACAAGGTAACATAATTTGATTTTAAGCAGCTTTCACTTGAAAAGCACCGATTAGTGTTTGCCACTGGGCGACTAGTAAAGACGATCCTAAAATTGCACAATCGGGAAGAAAACTGATGATCTTGATCAAATAAATAAATGTAGTTCTCGTTTCAGGAAAAATATGGAAAATTAGGTCTGATCCACATTGATGCGCACACGGACACAAGCGACAACATGGCCGGAAGCAGATTCACTCATGGGACTCCATTCAGGTACTTTGTCTTTTAACAACTAAATATGTGTTTTGACGCAAGCGGTATGGGTGGACAATGTAGTAATGCTACAAACTGATTAACAGGAGAGCGGTGGAGGATGACTTACTTGATACACATAGAGTTATACAAATAGGACTTCGTGGTACAGGATACGCACTGGAAGATCTAAAATGGGGTATGGACCAGGTTAGGTGACTCTTTCTCGCAGAAAACTACAAGCACTATTGTGTGTTCCATTTACAGAATTACTCTGTTTCTTTTAAAAACCTTTCTGGGTTTTTTTTGTTTTATTTTTGCACGTTTTAGGGTTTTAGGTGTGTACCCGCGAGAGACTGCTGGCACAAGTCACTTGTTCCATTGATGGAGGAAGTGCGCGAACAGATGGGAGACGGCCCGGTTTATCTCACGTTCGACATCGATGCGCTGGATCCGGCTTTTGCGCCAGGAACAGGTACCATGTTTGCGATTTTCTTTTTGCATTGAGGAGAACCTTGAGATGTGTTCACACTGAGCCATGGCGAAAGCTAATGTTAAATTTTTTTTGATGTGTGTCATTTTCTCTTTAATGTTTTTCGCTTTCGCATGGTGTGAATAGGCCCCTACATCGCAGACCATCTCGCAACGGCGGGAAGAGAAGAATCCATTCTGGGATTCAAATCCAAGACAGTTTGTTGCAAACACTACATTCGTGTCAGAGATGCTGCAATAATTAGTTTCGTCCATTTGCCTTGGTGTAATTACATCCAAAACCTGTGTCAGTTACATTGTTGATCGAACAAGAGAATAAAATTGCATGTTAACTTCACAAATGTCAAGGACATTACTTTTCTTTATCTTGACACAGACTTACTTTCTGGATTCAGATTTCGCAGAAGTGTCATAAAACGGCTTTATTCTTCACAGCCCACTTTTTTCTAATTTTAAGGAACCCCAGAAATTGCTGGATTGACTCCAATACAGGCTCTTGAGATTGTACGAGGATGCAGAGGTCTCAACTTGGTTGGTGGTGATCTTGTCGAAGTGAGTACTGTAGGACTTAAACTTCTATCCAATTCCAACTGATAAATTTTCAGATATACAATACATTTATTCAGTTGTCCATAACTACTTCCGTTTTGTGTCAGGTTTCTCCGCCGTATGATTTGTCTGGAAACACAGCTTTGGCTGGGGCTAATCTGCTCTTCGAGATGCTTTGCGTCATGCCTGGAGTGGAATATGGTGATATCCCTGCCTAGATTTATACGTACAAATCAGTATTACCACGCATAATTTTTTTTCTCCAGTTCGTTTTAATTTACACTAATGCACAGAACTTGGAATCAGAAAACTTTGAATTAAAACTTTGAATTGGAAAGCACTAAGGCTTTGAATTCTTTGACACAGATGGATACATATGTTTAAAACATATGAGGGGACGCTAGTCCTCTGTAGCACCACTCAAATTTGTGAATTTATGATGGATTATCAGTATCGTGATAGCATACTGCATTTTGCACATGGCAGTAGATGAACTCCATATTTACAGATGTCTGCAAATTTACAGATGAGTTTGAAGTTGCCAGTAAAAAAAGTCACCCTATCACAATACCAATAACTATTACAAATTCACAAATCAATTGGGTTCTGTTTGCGAGATTGAGTAGTTGAAATGAAAAAATCTGTCAGGGTGTGCAAAATTGGCTTTTCTGATTTCGCACACCCCAGGGTGTTCTGAAAACTTTCCCATCACATTCTGAATTCATCACCCGTATGTGATGAATCCTTCGAATTTTCTCTGGTGCACCTGCAAACCCCTTTCTGTGAAGAAACCGTGTTTGGATTAAACCGTGGGCAACCTACATTAAATATTATGGAAAAAATATTCGGGTTGGTAATTTCTGATGATGATTTCTTTTGTTTAACTGTTGAACAAGTTATCTAATCTAACTTATCAGATCAATAGCACGTTAGTTAAAAATGTTCTATCTTCGGGGGTCATCCAAAACAATTTGCACACATGCACTATTGCTTTTGCGAAAATGTCTTTTGGTTAAATTGTCGCTATGGTGCGACCAGTCGTCAAAAAAAAAGACAAAAAAGTGCGTTTCACAGTATTATCCTACAGATTGTAATGCTTCATACAGTGAACAACATTTCAGTGATAATAAATGTTTGTTTTTCTCTCTTTGGTCTCTTATTGCGCGAACGAGTTTGTTTCTAACTTGAGTATAATATCTCCTAACCTATCACAAACGTTCACAAGTAGGGCTTTGTCAAGAATAATTTTGGCCTTGTTATTAGAGCAAGTCTGATAACCCATTACGATAAAATCCAATACGCATAAGACTATCATGCCACAATAGCAAGTTTTAATGAAAATTCAACCGCTGTACGATGGCACTGAACAAAGCAAAATCTCTATTGCGACACAGAAGCTTATTGTGTTCCAATTGGAAGAGGAATTTCTCTATTTCAACGTGTCGAGAGAAAAAATATAATATTCCACCAAATGGCAATGAACTACAGAGACCTGCAGGTATCGCATCATTCT
Source organism: Haplosyllis leylae (assembly GCA_038406175.1). Taxonomy (NCBI): domain Eukaryota; kingdom Metazoa; phylum Annelida; class Polychaeta; order Phyllodocida; family Syllidae; genus Haplosyllis; species Haplosyllis leylae. Next base: position 17,789 of record JBCAUG010271437.1, read on the forward strand.
GCAGGCTACCTGTGCAGCAAACTACAGAAGGTAAATCTTAAGATTAACGCCTAATCAGACGACGTTCAACAGACGACGATTTTAAACAAGAATGCTTCGAAGCATTGTGTCGCACCGCACGTGAGTCTGTACGTGGGATCATTTTACCTCAATAGATATAACCAGATGGATGGCTAGGTAACTAGATATACGTGATTAAAAAAATGGTCTGAACATACATCAAGCCAGATGTGATTTTATCAAAACTTAAATAAAAAAACCCCAAAAAATTCAGTC
>JBCAUG010271548.1:0-18062 GCA_038406175.1 Haplosyllis leylae
GAATCATTAAGGCCTTTATAAAATCATGCTCTATTGATTCTAGAAATGAACAAAGTCCAACATGTGAAGTAGTGCACGAAACAAACAAAGCGCACTTTAGAAATCTCCTGCCCAACAGATTCCTGCCTAGCTCAGTTGGTAGAGTATTAGAGTGATGATCAGGAGGTCATGGGTTTGAACCTCACTGGGGGCAATTTTTGACGAAATCTATTTTGTTCTGTGTAACTTTAGACCTGTCAGATAATCTGACAGAAATGCGCAAGATTTCCTTATCATAAAAAACTCAATTTTTACTCTAAGGCACTTACTGCCACTCTGCATCGCTCACCTGATTTTTGCCCATGGCCTAATATCTATCGTGGGTGTTCTTGAAGGTGTGGGCACGAAAATTGGACAAAAATTCTCAGTAAACAGCAGAGTTCAAGAAATAGGACCTCTCTGTTGAGGTACTAATTGAACGTCTCGATAGTTCATGTAGTTGGAGACTTCAGCGGTGTTTAGTAGAGAGCATGGGTCTATTCATTATGCTAGATTTACCATAAGAGCTATCTCTTTTTTCTAATCCGACTGAATCTGAGTCGATCGCTCCCGGCGGAATTGGAGTAATAACCTAACGCAATTTCCTTTTGTTTACAGAGCTGTTCACTACAATGACAATATTTAGTAAGATCAACTAGCATTACTTAATAACCGCGACTTATTGAAGAAGCTATGTACCGTGCAAAATAGGAACGAAGGTTCTGTATGAAGATCTTCTTTGATAAAAAAGACAGTTTAATCATATTAGATTTGGAACAATATTTCATTTTTCCAGTCATATCAAAAGATTATTAAACACATATTTAAATACAAAAGACTTTAATAAAATAAAACATAAAGGGAAAATAATAACGTTGAGCCCTGAGGTATTCAGGGGAGTCACTACATCACCATTTCTAGTAACATTCTTCATCATTTGTTTCATATCGTTCTGGATGCTCTGTGGTTGTCGTATAGACAAAACGCGACAGGAACACTCCCTGATTTGTTGACCCTCAGTGAAATTTTCAAATCTGCTGTATATGGCAAAATGTCACCCAGGTATTTTTGAACTACACAGATTAGAACACTATATGCCATGATTAAGGTTTATTAATGTATTCCTCATACAGAGAGAAAACGACAATAGTGTTTCAAATATTACAAAAGGAACACCATTTGTACTGATATCTGGCCTGAAGCTCATTGGAATTTGGACACAGAAACACCACACAAAAGGTACCCTGATTTCACCCAAGCGGTGCAAAATGCGGTTTGAAAACAGCTGTAGCTTCATTAGATTTGCCAAGAATGCTGGTGATGATAATGATGACGATAATTTCTCACATCAATTCCTGTGGATTGTAACCACACGCATTCTTAAAAGTTCTTGATATTGTGTCTTACAAAGGCTTGTTTGTCATCCATATCTCATCACTTGAACATCTCACAAAGTTAGCTGCGCTTGATGCCCAAGGCTATGTGAACTTTTTGACCATTTTATTGCTCTTCCCTGTGTAGAAATCTGTCAGATATTCGGACAAAAACGCGTATTGTGAAAAACCTGAATATCCCAAGTATGTGATGCCTGCAGATTTGGTATTTTGAAGATTCTGGTAAATAGTACTGTAATCATGTCTCATCTTTTTGGAAAATAACATGGATTGCTTTCAATCTTTAATTTGTACTCAAGAAACTTGAAGGCATTTCATGTTTAACAGGCCCAGCGCTAAACAAGTTTCACTGTTTAATGTCACTGGTTTGAAAATTTACTTGTGCGGGTGACGACATGAAAGCAGTTGATTGTAAGAGCCGAATGCATGATGGTCACAGATTCCTTGAGAAAAAAAATTCGACAGAGTAGTTTAAATTAATGACTTCATCTGGTAAATTTCACACTGGAGTATGAAGTAAAAAAGAAATTAAAGAGACGAATCCACAGAGAATTCAGATAAACCATCAAGTTCTTTGGCACGTTAGATTCCATGTAAATGGGTAACAGGTTTTAGGCCCAACTTTTTATTTGTTGCTTTGTTGCTCATTGTTTTTTTCATAATAAATGTCTTATTACACATTTCCTGCATTTTGTTACGTTATATTCAATCAATGTTTAATTCATTAGATCTATCTTATTTTGAAATGCGATAATGAGTTGTTAGTGTATTTGCACTTGCACCAGAAAAGAAACAGTGCAGCCCTGGTCAACATAGTTCCACAACAAAACCGAAACATTGTGTTCCGAATTTTTTCCAATGTTCTGTGGTAAGCAACAAAGTATAGCTCTTTACTTGTCATTTGGTACCTAAATTCAATTAGTAGATTAAGAGGAGAGTATCAGGTAGAAGACAATTTGATTCCTTTGTGTGTTGGAATTAGTAGTCTGACCAGATGGGACCAAGATGTCCATTTTTGGATTTGACGTCACTGTTACACATGTAATCAGTTCGGATTAGTAGTTTTATCCTGAGGCCCATCCAGAGGAATCAGATAACTTCTTTGATTAGTTTTTTTGATAAATGTAATATAGGCTATTGTATTTTTGAGATAAAAAATAGCTTCTTTATTTTAAATTTTGTGAGGTGGGTGTACGTTAACAGATATTGTTGCAAGTTAAATAATTTCGTATTTGTGCTCTAGTTTTCTGAACTACTCAGAAGATTTTATTTTCTCGTATAAAAAGTTCAGCAGTAAAAATAAAAATCCTTCATTCCGCCTCTTCTTATGTTACTTCTTTTACCAACAAGATCGTCATCTCTGCTGCTTAAGAGTTCTGCAGTAAGGATTTTTCCTGATGATCCGGTACAGTCATTTAGAAACTCGGTTCCCGTTTGTTCTCATAAAACACAAACACACTGCAATATTGCATGTCAAACCTCTCTTACCAGGGAAAAGAGGAACCGATAACCGTCTGTTACATTGACTAGTTTTCAGATTTTAACGCAGACGGGTTAAATTTAGACATAGTTTTCCTTTCGGTTTATGTTCATTGCCAATTGGCCAAACCATCAGGGACAATTTCCCCCGCTTTAGCTTTGACAAGTGTAACTTATTGCCTTCGTATTGACAGTTTCGTTTACCTACTTTACTTCTCATGCACGGATAGCAGGTTTCACCTTTCACAGAATGTAAGACGGAAGAAGTGATGCAATCTGTAGCTTTAAAATTCTCACGGGTAACAAAGAACTCAAGACAAGATTAATGACACGTCTTCTGATGGATTACATTTCATTGTCTTTTAGGACTTTGTAGCGGTAATACTCCTGTGAGCATTGCTTACGTTGTTGCCCCAGGGCAGCAATTTTGTCCTCGAACTTTGACAAAAACAGCCATATTGTACTGCATTGCCTCGAGAAATAGTAATAATAATAGTTTCAGAAATGGCAGTTTCATCTTTTCCAAGTAATATGCTTCTTTGAAAGCATCCAAGATTTTTGTGAAATTGTCATTTCGCAGAACTTCAAATCTCTGGCCCTTGTTTACCGCATGATGAGGTGAAACCCATTCATATTTTTGTTCTAGAAATATTTTTGATAAGCTGTCTGTTAATGCTCCTGAGCATTTATTTTAAATTAGAACAAATGTTTACCATACTATGTTGTTTTGCGAAGAGAAATTACCAGTTCCTCCGAAGTCACGAAAAACTATTTGAGGGACATTAAAAACACTAAAAAATGTTTATGGCACAAAAGTTTCAGCATGTTTCAGCACAGTGAATATATTAGTTTGACACTGGTTTCGTTTCACAAAATAGATCATCCTATGATGTCTTTATTCAAGGCTTAAAATATTCAAGACATGACATCATAAATTATGGCAAACTTCAGAGCAAAGACATATTCTGGAACCAAAGCGGCATTTCTACAAGGACTACGTGCGTGATTGACAACAAAGACACCGAAATACTACAACCACACGATGGAAACCTCGTAATCCTATTACCACAATGCTTTTCAGTTTTTCAAAGAACATCGTTTTACTCAGATTGTAATCTGATTAACGCAAGTGGTGACATAAGTTTTGTTGCCATGGCAGATAATGACATCCGCTCTCGTGAGGAACTACAAATGTGATCAAATGAGTGGAGGTGGAAATGTTTAAAATGGTCTAGACGCCTGCAGTGTTGAGAGTTGAATTTATGCGGGACCTCCTGTTGTTGACTTAACAGATGTTTTTTCTGAGACCGTAAAAAGAACATTCGGAAACTGAAAACAATTCGATGGATAGTATTTTAATTTAACCTGGTTGCTATTTTTGGTCATAAAAATGGTTTTACAGATTTGTGAAATATAATTTAACCACAATTTATAAAACTAACAACCTCAAAGTACCTGACCTCACTGAATTATATGTACTACAGTGCCACATTTGACAGTTCCAAAGTCACCTAGATTTTGGACCAGGAACAGATTCATGAATAAAAAAAAAATGATTACGTTATGTTTCAAAACTTCAAAGAATAAATTCCCTTTGCCAGTACAGATGACGTTAAAGAAATCTAGAATACTTTGTAATAGAAACTTTACCTTCAAATACTTTACTTTGGTGGGTTAATTTGGTAGATTAACTAGGTTAATCACATTTCAAGCATTTAATCTAGATCACAAATACATTGTAAATCTGTCTGCATTTAAAATCCCCATCAATTATTTCAACTTTTTATTACTTTAGTCAAAAACCCAACGAAAGCTTGCTGTAGATGGGGGATAACACTAAAAATGAAAATCCGTTACAATCTCACGTTTCACTGAAGCTCGGTAACACAGATCACTACATTTCCAATACAGCAAAATGGAAAAGGACATTGACACGTAGTTCAGTGACTTTTTCATACTAGTTTCTTGTACTTGTATTAAATAACATAATTACAGGGCGTGGTTGCTGTAAGCATTCCACTTTTATCAGAAATATAACGTTTATGTCGTTCCATTGATTCAAAATAGGAAATGTCCTTTAATTTTATGGAGGTTTTTTTTTTCAATGCAAAACCCGAGACACGAAAGTAACTATGCACTGTGAAACGTGCAGCGAGCAGTAAATAGTAGATACATTTTCTATGGTACGACATCTTCAACGTAAACTCTTCACTTCTAAATGAACTAAGGTGTTAATTTCTTTGTGAATGTAAAACAGATTAAGGGAACAATGCAACATAATCCTGTCTTCGTGATCCAACCAAACCTGCCAATCAAATATATTCACGCTGATTGCATGACGTTTGAGTAATTACAAATTTATCGACCATGTCAAACTAGAAACGGAAAGCACAGGTTCAGGGACATATAATCCTTGTAACAAATTGAATACTCAGACGTTTTAGAAAGAGACACTCTCATTATCACAGGGAATATCCGAGCCTCCTTGCAGATGATCTCTCGTTTCCCATACTTTTGTGATAGGCATTGTATCATAAGGTCAATCTAACCTCAAAATCTTCTGTCAAACGTAACACACTACTGACCAGTTGATTCAGTCGAGAACGGTGGGTTTTAGGATCACTGGTAACGATATCAATATAATTTTGACGAATGATTACTGTTCTGGCAAATGGGATATCAATTGATTTGTAAAACCTGCCTTTGGAAGTTAGGACCATTTGGGCATCAAGAAGGCTCAAGATGCAAAGTGCCTGTAAAATTATCTTTTACTTGGGGAGATTTTCATGGATTGTGCTTTCATGGTCTGTAACCAGGCCACTTGTGCCTGTTCCCACCACATTTCAGATTGCCAGACATTTCACTTTAAGCCTTGTTCTTAGAGAATCCTTCAAACTAAAGGAACGTCTACTTCGAATGTAATTTGTCACTGAGAAAACCAATATCAAAGACTAATAAAATCACACGGTGGGAATATGCCAGACACAATTTGGGAGAGAAAAAAATTCTTGTCTCCTTTGGGTTATAGAATGTCATGTAGTATGAGACAGAAAAAAGCCGTTAGACTCCCAGCGCAATGCACATCTGTGTGATGTAATTTTCATTTGTTGACATAGCATTGCAGTTGGAAGTAATGTGAATTTTCATCATTTGAACTCCTGTCGGATGCAAGGAATAATGGAATTCTCACAGCTTTATTTAGGCACATGAGAATTATGAGTTCGAAGACTCAACCAAGCTACTGTCTTTTCACGTATCCAAGATGACGTCCCTTCCTAATTTAATGTTACCAACAAAAAGTAACAAAGCACACCAGGTTAGGTTGTTACAGCCTAAAATACGGTATCATGACTTCTCTCCACTGATTAATTTTGGGTAATTCATTTTTCGCATGCCATTCACTTCGTGCATTATGAGCGATAAGACTGTGTTTTGTTATGGGCAATGAACTTCTCTTAATTGGTCATGACGGTACCAATGTTTCCAAGCAAAATGCAAACGATTATCACAGTTTTATGTGAAAGCTGTAACTGATTTACGGTATATTCTGTACATTAATAGCAATTAATCTAAACATTATTTTGGCAATTGCTGAATATGGTGTAATGTTGCAGTTTTTGTAAGAGGAGTTTGAAGTGTCTGCACAGATGATTGTGTGGTGGAATATCCTATCAATTTTATTAATGCTGGAGACAAGTCCATCACTCAAACAAAAATGGCATTGAGCAGAGATTATTTTGAAGGTTGACAACAGAACATTAAAGGATCCTTATAAAATAGTTTCATTTGAAAATTATTAGTTTTGCTTCATAAAAAGAAGATCCAAAAGATCTGTGGTCACACAAAGTAAGTTTTTGTCACTGCAAACCGCATACGAAAGAGATTAAGATGGTCAATATCAATGCAGGAGGTCATGCCTTCTGTTTTCCTGTTTTGATCGAAGTTCTGTTATTGTTTTCCAAATGATCCTTTGCAGGATCATTAAGAAAGAATAAACATTGATTTTACACTTGCCGAAGGATATGCAGGGAGTAAATAATGGGATGAGGGCATTTACAAACGCTAGCTCGAGTACATGAGCTTTGGGAACAAGTGTCCGGACAACAACCAGTAACCGTTCTAATTCTTGACCGAAACACTCTTCTACATTCATTTGAACAAAGCAAGCTAATTTTTTTGGAATTTGTCTTATTTACAAAGTAATACAGCGTGGCGCCATTTTAATAGGCGTGAAAGCTAGCTGTTCCAAACCTCTCATAGTCTCCAAAACCAGTAACTCGTAACTGATTACCTACAATAGTGTACATTCTTCATAATTTCTCTTCTGACAGTGAGACTACCGTTTAAGTAACATATTATCAGTATTTTGAGGGTTCCATTAAATAGTGGAAACATAATGATAGGAATGCTTGTCTGCAGAAACGTTGCATGTTTGAAGCTCTTAATTCCATGTAACTCTTCTTGATGTCACTCAGCATGGTATCCAAGAGAATGAAAAACCAGATGCTACAAAAACAAAAATCCATCTCTGCAAACATAGTTTCCTTGTAATGAGAGCACATCTGCAGAGACTGAGTACAATTGCACCAATCCAAAATATTTTTTTTATTTCTTCTATTCATAATTTCAAAGCAACTGATATCGATTGTTCAAAACAGAATAGCTTTTCAGACACAACTGACACAATTTAGGATCAAAGCCGTAAAAGTAAACTCCAACAACGCCCACAGTAGAGGCAACTTACGAATAAATGGATTACTCCATTTTGATAGACTAAAATAATGTTTTCTCTTCACTATCAATTATTCTGTGTGATACATGTTTATTCCGGAAAACTATTAATTTTGTTTGAAGTAAGACGGATGTTGATGCAAAACAGTTGGCTACCAAAGGCAGAGAGGAAACGGTAATCATGCATGTTAACTGTTCATTTGGTGGACGAATCTGCTACGGATATTGATTAGAACAGGAAATTTATATAACATCAAACAAGTGGAGAACTGAGAGACTTCAATGTACTTTGATATTGCTGTGCTTTTTGTGTCACTTAATAGAACTCATTATTTGTAACTGTGTAATCTGGCTTAGTTTCCTGATTGTCTAACTATTCATAAGAGAGCTTGCCAAGTCTTCAAAGAAGCCTTCCACGTCAATAGTAAGATATTCTATTTTTTCTTCGTTATGTTTACTTTCCTTCCTTGTTTACCAGTACAAAATCGTCACTTTAGTTTCCAATTTACAATTGTAATAAATAAAAAGAGCCCAACTTTCATAGTTCTGCTTTAACTTTAATATGTAACACTCCACTGGATGTTGCAGTTAGAAGTATTAACAATCAAGGTTTCCCTAAACTCCGTAATTAGCTAAATCAGAAAAATAACTGTGAACTCGAGGACATTGGCCTTTTTTATTAGGCAACTGACAGCCTACATGGGTATTTTAAGTGATGAAATTAGGTAAAAACTCAAATGTCTGTAGACGTAACATTTAAAATGCCTTTGAAACGGGAAGTAACAACTTCGGAACCCTGTCAGTTTAATGGTATTGACAGGAAGCAAGCTCCATTAATAAAAAATCTGAAAGCAGTTAAATGGTGAAAATTATGTTACAGAAAAGGAAATTGAACAGAAAGGTAGTGAAAACAATTAAGCAATTCATGCCGTTACCTGGTTTACTTTTTCTTTCGATATCTTTATCAACATTGCAGTTATTCTAAGCAGAACTTTGATGTGTAAATTGACGGCTTTGTATTTAGTACGTCAAAAGAAGTTATGGTGGATTAAATTTGAATTTCCTCAGATAACCCGTGTGAAGAAATGAACCTACAAATGAAGTTTGACGTAAGATCTTTCTGTTTAAAGAAACCCCAAACCAAGTTTGTCATTACTCAACAGGAAATCAATCGATAGTGACTTTGACGACATTTTAAAGTACGATAAATCCACCTACATGGGAATACTGACAATAGAGCTTACGTTAAGTGAATTTTGAACGGATTTCCCTTGATTTCTCCCCACGCCTGAGCAGTTTCGCTATTTTTATCCTCCATGACCAGACAATTATGACGCAGAAAGCAGCCAAACTTCGTTCTCATTTGTCTGATTTTCGGCTGATACATGCGAGGTATTGCACTCCTGAAATTCTATTCACCCTGAGTAAAGTTCAGGAAATCCAAGTGATCTTGAGGAAATCAGAAAATACATTTAGCCTTTTACAATGGCTGTCTATGATGAAATAGTTTGAAACATAAATAAATGAAGAATACATTTAATCCAATAATTATATTGTACAATTATATTTTATATTAGCAAGATCCGACCTACACTGGAAGCTTTTCAGTATACCTGGGGATGGATCTGATATTCGCAGATTTTCTAAGAGGAAGTGGGTCTTAAGAATGTGCATGTCCATGGACTGCCTCGAAATTAAAATGTGTTATTGGCCTCATATCTGTTCCATGTTATTACAAATACTTCATTTATCTCCATTGATTTAGTGTTGCAAGCGAGAAGAGATTATGATTCATCCAATTTAACTAAGTAAGGAAAACATCCTGTGAGTTTCATCTTAGGTTCGTAAGAAATGTCCAGTTACATATCAGGTTTGTTCATGCGCATAATAATCTTAATCGTATTGACTTCCATGATGTATTGATGATATTAGTGATTTTGTCATGGACTTAAAACATTACTCGCATGCTAAAGTTGGTTTATTGGAAGATTTACTTCACTCTACGGGTTCAAGTGGTCACTTTGTGTAAATGAGTTATACTTTATTTGCCATTTGCGGGATAAAGTTTTGTCATTGAAGAAAACTATTGTGTCGAAGTCACACGGAGTGTTCCGCAACAGATTCTTCTCTTGAAGCAATGACGGTGGACCTCAAGTAGAAACCTAGTTTTTGGTAGCTTGAAGACTCCTATTATTGATAGACCGAGGGGACAAGCAACAATATTAGGACATATCTAAATTTATGATAATGAGTTGAGCAAATGGTTGTCCAAAAAAGATTAATTGTCATTTTCACGATACCGTTGCTCCTTTTTACATGTAAATTGAAATTCCCCACCTTATCCTTACGTGACACGTGCATTAGACTCATCAGACTTTTTATAGTTACCAGAAAAATAGTTACAGCAGATACCAATTTGTATCAAAAATGAAACATTTTATTTTCCTAAATATGCAAATAATTTCATGTGTGTTGTCACAACGTGCTTAACTGTAGGAAACAGATTTCCGTGACCCTTTATCAACATTCCTTTTTTACTCAGATATAGCTGTGGCTGAAGGACTTATCTTCAGACCCATGCATTCAAAGTACAAGTAATGACATTAAATCAAACTCAGACTTAGAGATGTTCCTTCGCCTTGACGCAGCGAGGTTTCGTTACATTATGTGTCTTGTTTATCGGTGGTGAAAGCACTGCGTGCCCCTAAATTTGCAAGCGCTTCTCCCTTCCTTGTGTTTTTTACTTGATACCAAAAGCCTACTAGAAAGTGAACCAGCGAAAGACTTTTCTACCCAAGTCTTAAGGTGATTTGTAAAGGTGCAATCGATTTATTTGTGGGCTTGAGACTACAAAATCAAAATCAAAGAACCACAGTTGTCAATCTTATTTTTATTCACATCTACTCTACCATTCACAACACCCTGTCCATAACAACTGGAATCGATCTCGTTTCAAATAGATATGATGGTTTTAGTGTGGCTTAGATTGACCTGTGTTTCTAAGATCTGTCTCGTTACCACAGTGGCTAAATTAATGTTCCCAATTTAAGCCTTTGCAAAGGACACCAGAGCACAGGAGTGATTCAAACGGTTGGAACATGAACAAGTTTTGCATTTCTAACAATTCCTTGTAGAAATGGAAGCCTTTACAAAGGGAATGTGGTGCATACGAGGGTTGTCAGTGAGCCACCAAAGTAAAATGTTTCACTGCCTGTAATTTAACTTTGAAGTGAAAGCAATCATGCTCGGGTAAAGCAGTTTCAGTTGATCCTTAAGCAAAATTGCTTTCATCAAACCGTTTACTTCCATTGACTTCCATTGAAAAAAACCTTAAAATGGATGTTACAACAGAAATGAACTTCATGGCTCCCATTTGTACCATTTGAAATTTGACTTATTTAGCAACTGGGCCCGCCAGGAAGATTGATCTGAACTGATTTAACATCTTTTCTACACAATCACTGTTCTGAGGTCATCTTGACAAATTGCTGTTAATTTCTGCCTTTGAAGCTTTTCTCTTGTACTGAAGCTCGCGGCAGTGTGAGAAACACATTCAATGTCAGCATTCCACGACCAAGTTGGTGCACACATTATCATGCAACAGCCACAGAAATTCGATTTATTCAATGCCAATAGATTATAGTGGAATTGTATGCAAAATCTTGATTCAATGGCAAATTATTGAATTTTCTGTCGTTGTGAAACAATAGCATATTTCCAATGTAGTATGAAATAATTTGAAATCATTTGTATAATGCAAGCTAACAGACGTTGGTTCACAAAAGATTTAGCATGTGTGGAACTTTCCGTTCTTATTCTCTCCAAGTTCTAATCACTTGGGATTCTTACTCACTAAGGTGTTAAATTTGCGTGACTTAACTAATGGAAATCGTAGCAAATGACGTAACAATTGACATTTGGTGGGAGGAAGTTACAAACAACGGTGATACCTTTCGTTTCAGGGTAGCATGCGTAGGAATGATGTGGAACCAAAAAAACCACGGAGCACTTGATAAGTCTTTTCTCTACGTAATAAATCACCTCAATAGGTATTGTGACCGGATACCTCTGAGGTTGTTATGGTGTTGTCGGGTCTTTACAGCTTTTAGCTGCCTTGACACTCAGCTAATAAAGCCTTGCCAGACGGCTTCCTGTCAGTGACATTAAACTAACACAGCTTGGCAAGTGAATTCTGTCAATAGCCTCTGGGTATGGCTCAAAAAGTATTTAGACCATACAGAATTCAAAAATATTTCTATTGGGCAACTGAGTACCCAACCTACAAGTTCTAATTCTAAATCTGTCAGTCACGTTTTGGGAACTTTTAAAAAAAAATGTAAATACTTTTACAAAAAAAACGTGAAAATTCCCTCTTAGAAAGTTACAAAGATATTCAAGCATCATAACCAAAATCACTTGTACCTGAAGACAGGGTTTTTATGTAGTTCCACTTTTTTACTGTTTGCAAAGTACCACCATTTTCTGATAGTCGTACACAAAATATGGAAGTTGGAAGTGGTCAGCTAAAACTAGCCAAATAGTGTTCGAATTGAAAATCACTGACTTGAACATGAATTATCTCTAGGCATCACAAAAATTGCTTATCATCAAAACTTGCTTTCACCAGTTTATATTTTTCTTCTGGGCAACAATTTATCAATCACAAAAACTTCACAGTTTAAAATATTTGGGGTGACTACAAAGTTGTATTTTTGTGGATGTCAAAAAATAAATCTGTATGTGTTCAAAACAGATACATCTTGTACAGTATTCAGGTGTTGCGGTTGCGGTCAGCAAAGAAAACATTTCGGATTAATCAAGTGGCTCCACCTCAAGTTTGCATGAGCCTGACTGCCCACGCGTGGAGCTGAAAAAGCCATCCGACAACTTTATAAAGTCATATTCGTGATCAAGTCACCACTTGCAACAAACCAACTGCAATAATCCCGAACAATATGCACCTACTCATTGACATTTACGTGTTACCTTTACAGAAAAAAAATTGATAAATAAAAAATATCTAGATCTATTAGTCCAAAATTAATCCAATTGTTTGCAGTGAATTTTAAGGCACTTTGACGTGAATGGTAATCACCCTTTTCTCATAGTTATTTGAAGGCCGGGCAAAGAAGGTAGTAAAACATAACTTGAGAGTACCAAAACTGACCTATAGTTCATGCCAGTTCTGCGCTACCTTCTTGTATCTCTGGCTTTTTGGGGCACTATGCATAAGAAGTGCATTGAAAAGAAAAGAGAAAAAGCTTGTATTTCTTTTCTTTTTGTCTAACTTTGATTTACTTCATAAAGTTGTCACTTTCTCTTTACAGGAAAAAGAAGTCATCAAAATCAATCCAGATGACAAGCAAAAAATGTTAACTTAATAGTCAAGGATACGGATTATGCAATTTGTGTCCAGATCACGTTCCAGACGAGATGTCGACGAGATTTGTGTGATCTCCTGCGCACGACTGCCGCCAAATAAAGCGAGATGTGCTATTTGAGGGCCGAGGGGAGACAGCTCATAGACACGCATGAGCGCACAGACCAAACATTATTATTCCCATCCTGTGAAGTATGCTCAAGGACGAGTGAGTATAGCATCCCATGTTTACATAAATATGCATTACAAGATGGGGTGGCTCCCTTCCACGTCCCTTAAGAGCTAGATTTTCACGTTCATTGTTTTTGCGGTCAAATGGCAGAAATGTACAGTTGACTCAGTCTGGATGGCTGACGCTCCTTGTACATTACGAATAATTCTGGATCAGCCACTTATGTAGGTATTCAACATAATGAAACAAATATGCTGATGTCCCCAGCACAAGTCTGAATTTAAAATTAAAAATCCGAAAACCCGTGTTCCAGACGTTTAATTGGCCATAATACAATGAATTAATTGTCTGGTTTTCCTAGATTTAATTAGGGAGCGATTACTGTGTTTGCATTAAATGTCTGAAGACTATAAATCTATCTACAGCACAGCCCTAATCCCAAATCCCCTGCAAACATAATGATAGTAATAGACTCCCAAGCAAAGATATATCTGGCCTGCGGGTGAGATTCCTCATAGACCAGTCAATACCGGTGACACCAGCCATTCGAGGAAGTGTAGCAATTGCCCGCAGGAAAATATCTCCTTTTGGTACATGTAACTGCAGTTTCTTCCCTTCCCGTAGCCAGGCGTGGAGTAGTAGTAGTGTTTCCCATACGAGGAGCCAGCTTCACTAGATGAAGCTGTTACTGTTACATAACACATGATGCAATCATGACTTCAGCCTGCTCTACTTCTGTATGTAAACATGTTTTTTGACCAATTCTGGAAAATATTTCGGTTATTTCACATGTGTACTTGTTTTGGCTGCAAAACGTATGAATCAGAATTCAAATGTATCTTCCACAGCAGTAAAATGTTGTTAGGTTTCACAATTTGAATTTTGCAAACACACTAAATCGTATCATAAGAGATAATCCAAGGCAACTGTTTCCCATTTGATCAATAATCTTGATTTGATGATAAAAAGATCCAAAAAATATAATAAATTATGTCAAATTAGCAGTGATAGATGCCTCAGCAACATTCCTGAGGGTGAACTGAAATCACATTTGATTAATAGCATTGTCTGTTAATTTTCTGCATAGTTTCTTCCTTTGTACTTCAATCCAGGTTTATTGCCTTTCTTTTACATGTGTTTTCGTTGAACTTTCCGAACTTGGCTCTTGAGGAAGTCATGTTCAGGACAATTGAGACACAATCTGAAGGGTCCTCACACAAAGTACGAAAAGGGCATTCTGAACACAGATTTCAATCATAAGTATCATTATGACCATAATATTTATTGACTTACAGACATAAAGAATTCCTTCTGATATGAAAGTCTCTTTTAATGATCTAGTTTTATCATGCAGGGGTTAGACCTGGGTCCGTGGGAATTGATTTACTGGGATATGTTCGGTGTATGTAAGTAATTATCGGGTGAACGAACGGATCCATGCCATGTGATGGTTCTTTGAATACCTCTGGAACAGGATAAATAGTGTGGACGGTAGACACCAATTTGGCCCGAAATTGAGTGCCACCAACCAGCTAGATTTTTGAATGACACTACCCCTGTTTCCTGTATTCCGTTCCGGCGCATGCAGCTGCATTTATTCAGAAGCTGTAATCAGGGGTCCTGCAGTGCTTTTGGCTCCCATTACAGCACTTTAGCTTATCCCCACCAACTAAACCTGCAGTTCTTTATTAGATTTGATTTCTCTTTGCATGGCGCTACTGTAGCCCTTTTCTCACCCACCAATTGCCACCAACCTCACGCTCCCATTTAACTGCTGAAATTGCCTGCACCTTGATGACGTAGTTTTGGCCTGAACCGCGCATGCGCCTTCATTTTTGTTGATTCCAACAAATATGAGTGACCATGAGGACTATGAAGAATGGTAAAAAATATCGCTGTGGATGAAAAAGCACAACGACCGGCGAGTATTTCTTTTGACATCTCTTCATGTTGCTTTTTGTGTGCCTGATCTGTGATGTTTTCGTAGTGTTTTTCCCCTGTAATGTAGATTCCAGTTAACTTTAAGCAGTTTCTTGCGCTGGTTATAACTCTTTTAGTGTCCTTGGGATTTAGTAGTTGTTTCCACGGCGAACGGCAAGAAATTCTCAATTTTCGTTCAGAAGGGGTGCGGTGTATTTTAAAGCAGTTACTCATGTATGAACATTTTCGGTTGGATTCGTTCAACTTTATATTTCATGTTTTTACCAAATACTGCAAAATGAAGTAAATAAATAAAGATTCAAAAGAATAACAAAGGTTTAGTACGTCTATCTAACATTAGGTATAAATGAATGAAATTTATATAGTGATATCTGATCGAAATTTTCTGGTCTAGGAAAATCAGGCAATTACAATTGGACATAAACAGTTTAAATTCCATGAGTTGGCAGAATTGCAGACTACGGAGTAAAATATCATGATCATGTCTGCAAGTTAATGTTATTCTTTCACTTTGCTGGCTATTTCATATCGTTCCCATTCTGATGTGTGGAAATACAGTTCAAAAGCAGAGTCCAAATATTTCTATGTTGTAAGCAAAATACACCCACTAATTCCATGACTTACGCCAGTTTCAGCTAGAAATTTGTAATGCATGGACCACCCACATTTTATGCCAGCAAGGATGGAAATCTATATACACCGTTTCTATAAGTCGAGGTAAAGCAAAAAAATCATGAAACACTCGAGGCTGGAAGCCTTGATATATTTACTATACAGATCTGTCCATTTAGCTCCTGTGTGTTGACTTCGGCAACAATGGAATTAAGTCATTGTGTGGCGAGGGTAGCGCTATTACTTTCTCAGATAGAGATGTTGTCCTTTGAATCCTAACGTTACACATTTTCATTCAATGCCCACAAAGCAAAAATCCTAAATCATAATCTGAAAGGTATTAAATAAACAACCTGTTTATCTAAGTTCTTCTTTTGGAAAAATCAAGATCTAAATTAAATTTACAGAATTTGGTAGATGAAATGTCATTTGAAAGTTCGTTGAACTGTTCGAAATAAATAATCTTGTTTGAAAGGTCGTTGAACTTCGGAAGTAAATTCATCTGATGAATAATAAAATTCAAATCTGGAGTAAAATAAGAGCAAAAGATTTACCTAACTAATTTTTCAGACACAATACCTTTAACGCTAAATCTGTGGAGCGTTTTCTATTTTTATACATTAAATTAGAGATTCAAAATTGAAGTTTTCCCCTTGATTAGTTCAGACCAAGAACACCCTGGCCCTGATGAAGTCAGGGGGCATGAAGTGCCCAAGGATCTGGTTGTCAGAGTCAGAGAAACCAAGGTCTGAACTAACAAGCAGGAAAACTGAGTTGATGGTATTTATTTTAGCAAAGCCCTAAAATTTATAGCTGTCTTTTTCTAGAAAGCATAAAAAATGAACATGATTGAAAACTGGTGAGGCAACAAAGGATTCTGCCCTGTGGCAAAAAATTAAGGTATTTCGCCCTCTTATTAATCTTAATGTAAGGATAGACCCTTGGTTGGTTCACACCAAAAATGTGATCTCAAAAGTCGGTTTAAATGCAACATAATGGAGCTAAAAGGAGCAACCTGTAACAACAACTTGATAAATACTAACACGATTTGTCCCGTAGCTCTGTAGCATGTGTCTAGAAGCAGTGTGTCTTGTCTTGTAGCGTGGCCAAATTCCGTGGTCGCTTTACGTGGCTCAAAGATGATAGATTTCTTCAGGATTTGGAAAATGACAGCGTCGATAGCGAAATCCTTGAAGAAGAACTCAAGGCCCTCGAGGAAGAGGAAAGTCTCACGTAAGTACATCCCGTCGCAATGGTTCATTTACACTTCCCAAGACCAACACAAACACCCAGAAGTCAATGGAATTTAATAATGGTTGGAAACATCGAGAAATGGCAGCCCCATAATTTTGTATTTGTATTTTCTAAAACAATTCCCAGTCTCAGTCTTGGTTAGTGTAAATAACCATGATCAATGAACTAATCTTTTTACTTCGTAATTTAAGCAAATCATAGATAAAAACCACGAAAACGTAAAAAGTTCAAACAAGTACAATTGAACTCTCTCCATTAGATAGCTTTGAATGAATTGACTAAATGTAGTGTCAATAGAGGGTCTAATTTGATTTCAGTCAAGCGAATTCGAGCAATCACTTTACAGTAGCCCATTATCATACTTCTCAACAAAATCATAGATGTTGAAAAGACTTTGAAACTTACAAATTCATGAACCATTGATTTCATTCGATTCGCTGAACCGGCTAATTTCAGTCAACGAGCTGCTTAATTATGTAGTACAAACTCTTTTACCTCAGATAAAGATTTTCCAAAAAATATATTGGGCGATCTGTATTCTGTAAGGCTGAAGCTTCTATGCGTAGTTTGGTAAAACTCTTTTTTTTCGAAATACTTTGAGTGTTGAGTCACATTCATCCATTTCTCCGCCAATATATCACTACCTTTCCCTCATTCAACGGATAAAAATGTGTTACATAATATGTATATTTCTTGTTCAGAACAGTATGTTATCTATAATTTATGATCTCAGAAGGTCACGCAGACGGATTACCAATCTTATGTTCCATGGATCAAAATGTCAGATATAAAATTATATAAAATAATTTTAACGTCATATATAATAATAATATGTCATGTATTCTTCAACTGTTGCCATCCAGTTTTGACCTTTTGAAGCATGATCACGAAGAGATTTCTTTCGCACATCAAACCTTTCGAGATTTACTTTGTTCACAAAAACTACTTTAAACAAGAAAGTCCTCCTGCATTAACGCAAGAGGCATACCGACCGCGGCGTAGCAAGTTCCGGGGGGTACTCAGACTGAGTAGCCCCCCTGGCTGGACTGAGTACCCCCCTGGCTGGACTGAGTACCCCCCT
>JBCAUG010271658.1:0-18062 GCA_038406175.1 Haplosyllis leylae
CTGCCCCCCTGAAAATATGGGACTTTGGGATTTTATCAGTTTCAAACTCAGGAACAAAAGCTAGAAAACCTGCCCCCTAAAATGATACATGGGACTTTCGTATTTTGTCAGTTTTTGACCTCCTGCACTTTAACATTGTGAGGAGGGGGGTTGTTTTGATTTTGTAATTGATAATGTGCAGAGACCATTTTGAGACCCAATTCGACGGTGACTCGTTTGTTGTTACAAAGAAGCTGAGGAAATGCTTTAAAGTCAAATGTTTCCGTTCAGTTTTATCTAAAAGTTTGTATCAGACAGGTCCAACAGCAATTTTTACTTCGTTTGACATTTCTGAGGCTTAAATTTGTGGTTCTATTGTTTTTGTGGAGGCGGATTATTCATTCATTTTGTGTGATATATCTGCGTAGATCTGTGTATTGTGTTCTGGATTTTATCTGCACTGGATACTATATGTAAACATACTACCTCATACTCATTGTATTTCGCAGATATACAGGATATCATAAGCTTTCGTGTCAAAAATGAAAATATACTGGTAGGCTAATCATCAAATCTTTTACAATCTTGAGCATAATTCAGAAATAAAGGGCAGATTTTAGCTCGAGGTGTTTTCTTCAATTCCAGAAATTTAATAACAATGGAGTTTTCTCAAAATGACGTTTTTTATCCAGCAATGGATACAGTCCTAGAAGAAGTAGTAAAAAGAATTTGTTATTATGTATACTCATGTATATATCTGTGGGTAGATATGTATGCACTGTGGCGGTTGACCTGAGCAGAGGTAAATGAAAATTACTATAGATCTAGGTAAAATACCTCCCTCCTGTTTCGTTCGTTTTTTTTTTACATAAAGGGACAAGTTATTACACAGGACCGAAGATAGAAGTACACTTTAATACTTGTGAACCACTAAAGGAGGAAACCCGTCCAGGAAATATTTGGTTCTTCAACCACACGTACGGAGTGTGTCAAATCCTTCAGTTCTAGTCTAAGTTCAGTCTGTTCAGTTCAGTTTAGTCAGTTAAAACAAATCAATATTTTTTCAATTTTTCTGTCTATATTCATGTATATATATGTACAGCAATGCAATAAAACTTTAATTTGTTCAGTTTTAGTGGGTAAAAACGCAATCTTTCCTAAATTGACATAATTGACATCTAACTAAGATGACAAATTTTAGGCAAAGATTACCTTTTTCTGGGCGAAGATTACCTTTTTCTGGGTGAAGATTACCTTTTTTGGGCGAAGATTACCTTTTTCTGAGTGAAGATTACCTTTTTTAGGTGAAGATGACCAAAAATAAGCATTTGTGATAACAAAAGTGACTAAACTGAACAGACTAAACTTAGACTAGAACTGAAGGATTTGACCATCTCGTAGCAAGAGAGGTTCTTACCTTCTCATAGTTTAATTAACACAGTGTAAATTCATAAATCACATTCGCAGATTCAAGTGAATGAAAGAAATGTTCATTTCGGTACAAAAGACACGTATGAATGTACCAAAGTGCAAGGGACCCATTTGTCAAAATGTTGCTAATCAAATGGCCCACATAGAAATTAGTCAGATATAAATTTATGAAAAAGTGGATTTTAGATAACTTTAACAGCAAACCCCATTAAGCTAGTATGAACGGACATTTATTTCAATTATGTTATTTTTTGGACTATTTATCATCTACACAATAAAATCACAATGCAATCACAATTAACTTGACTTGCCGTCTACAACAAGAGGACCTTTTAACCCAACATGTACACTATTTGAACCTAATAAGGCTGGCCTACAGATAAACAAGCTCCAATAAGCTCCTCAGTATATAAGTACTTATCTGACTGTTAAGTACATGCAGCCTATATCATGAGGGCAATTAGCATACACCTCATTTGTATCAATATCTCTGAAAGTAAAAACATTTTTGCTGGCGTTGGCGGACTTCGTACAAATGATATATTTGTCACAGTGATAGTCGGGAGGTACATTTTACCTAAACTACGTTTGTGTAATCAAGGAAATGGAATTTCCTTGTGGGATACCGTACATTTTGCAACAAATTAAGATACTTGCAGAATCTAAATTTAGCCAATTCTGTTTATCAAAGTTCAGTGAGTCGCCGGGATTTTAAAACACATTAATAAAGATTTCAAAATACGTTGAAACAAGAATAAGAAATACTTCAATGCCTGGACGTTTTGAAATGATCCCAGAAACTCAGTCGGTTTTAAAAGACAAGGCTCGTAAATGTAAGGCCGTAATTTTAATGTCTCTGTTGTAATATCTGTATTGGATGATGGTCTCGTATATACCAAGAGCAGGATCTCTCCAATGTAGTTGAGATATATGCATTTAAGAGGATATATGACATCTTCAAAGCAAGAAATCTACCTTTTACGGCTATTTTGGACCAGACTTTGGCCGATTTATGCCAACCAGTGTCATTAGGCAAGAACCTTACCCAAGGCGTTGGCTCATTTTTATGTTTTTTTCGACGTTTCTCTACAAAATAGATACACTGAGAACTAACATTAAATGCAAAACTCAGACATGTATTCACCATGTTATTTACCTTTGAAGTTGTAAGCACCGTAATTTTACACAACAGCGAGCTTTGAAATTTCTAAAATTATGCTGTAAATGATACTGCTGGGGGATCTGTTTGTGGCATGAACATGGGAGAAAAAAATTAATCGTACAATACATACTTTGTGTTCGCAGTTGAGTGTTTTTTCAAAAATTCACGTCGTATCGTTAAAAATGTTCAGTATTTAAATTGAAGCTTTAAACGTACTTTCAACAAATAAAAAAAGGCAAATAGTACATGGCTCAGTTTCAACTGAAATCTGTCAATATGGCACGTCAAGGCGCATACTTTCCAAGGTAAGATTTTTGAGGATGTATCATGATTTATTCATATATGAAAGAGACGTTTAGACAAGGCACGAGTTTGGCGTACCAGGATTTGATGATTTGATAATATCGTTATGAAACGCTGATCCAATTTGTATTTGTCGTAGTGGGCCCCTAACTTAAAAGGGGTACAGGCATAAATTATGAAATATCACCGACAGTCTTCTGTTCCCCCTTCTTTTTTATTTTTAGGAAACATTCCCTCTGTTTCATAGTTTAATTAGCATTGATCACAAAACAAGGATTAATGAATCAGGTGTATTTATTTTAAATTTCTCAGGGACTATAATTAAATGTACGCATCAAAAGAAGGTGTCAGTATGGAGATTAACTAGAAACGGTGACCGCTTATAGTATTAACTTCAATATAATCTGAAACCTTTTTGTTGGAAGATCAAATTACTTGGAAAATGAAACTGGCTGTAAAATCCAGGGCTCCAGAATTTTAGCAGATGAAAACATGCTTTTCATCGTGGAGAAGTTTTTTGTCACAAAACAAAGTAGAATCTACATGTTTTAAAATCAAAAGATTTATCATGAAGCTTTTGTAAAATTTACTGTTTAGATTGAAATTTCAATTCGTATCCAAATTGAAAACTGAGCATGTTGCGAAACTCTATGAAAACCATTTAATTTATTAAACTTTATTTTATTGTTTGTTACCTTCAGATGTGACAATAAGAAGGTTGAAGTTGTGTCGTATTTTTCCGCATCTTTCATGTTATTTTCGAAGAAAAAGCATTGAACACAAAGATCTTGTTTAAACATGTTAAATTCCGCTGTAAACGTAGCATCCCAGCCGTAAAATAAAGTACAAAATGTTGCATAAAACTCACGTATTCAATGCTTCTGCACAGATCATACAATTTTCACGTTAGCAGAATATATCAGAAGGGTTGCTTTGATTTACGTAAAGTTTTGTAATGTATTAAGCCCATGTGGTTTTGCAGCCCTTTTTTCGAAAGACTTTGATCACCAGAACCATAGAAGTTGAAATGAATTATCATATGAATTGGGCACTGTAACTGTTTAATTCAAGGTGGTCGCAAAAAAAGATTAGAGGTCATTGAGGACAGGTTTTGTCAGATTTTTTCCCACGTGCCGTAAGCCATTTTGTGCACTTCAGAAAGTTTCAAATCTTGATTTCAAATGAGCCTCTCTCAGACGACCAACCTCCTTTATTGACCAAGAAGTATAATTTTCCCCTTTAGGCTGGATATAAATGAAGCATATATTGGATATGAAAAGGTTACCACACAAAATGAATTCAAATTGTAATAGATTCAAATGGAAAATGTCACCAAATGTTTTGACCTTAAAAGGAAGGTGACCGCTTAAATGTAATGACCAAAAAAGCAGAGATCCCAATTGTGTTTAAATTCCCTTGAAGAAAAACATCAATCAAAATATTTCAACAGCAGATTTCACTTGACATATTGTACAAAAAAAACCTTGACATCCACAGTTATTGTGAGTGTAGTGTAGAATATTGATCCATCTGATCTCTAACATTGGTAGATATTTATATTGACATTTTTATTTCCATTTATAAACGGTCATAAAATATCGATAAAGCTATTTTTCATGTGTACTTGCGTACATGATGGTGGAGTTAACATTTCTGTAGCTTTTTGAGATTTAAGTGCATTTGTTCACTTATTTTCTTCATTGTTGGTTGAGACTTTAATTACAGATCTATTGTATTATAGGGATCTTTCTGATGTATGGAAATAAACATAAGGCTTACTTATTTAATTGTTAATATCGGTAAAATATCAGAAATCAAGTAACCCTAATGGCTCAGTCACACTGCACGGAACCGGGAACAGGACCGGGAATGGGAACAGGAACAGTGGTTACTATATATTATTATACTGTACTGATCACACTGCACTGAGACAGGGACAGGAACCTGACCCGTTGTCCCCTATTGTGCCGGTCTCAGTCCCGTCCCCATTCTCAGTCCCCCTTCCATGCAGTGTGAACAAGCCATTACAATCCTGCCAGTTTCGAGAAAATCGGTCATATTTGTCAGAGGCCCTTTTACGGAGGAAAGAAAGGCAACGGAAGCAAATGTAAATAATTTCAAGCAGGTTTTTGATTTAGGTTGGATTGATCAAGTGTTTGCATGGTGTAGAGAGATTGCGACTGAACCCCCCCCCCCCCGCCCTCCCCCAATACAAATAAGATCACTTCCCTCATTCATTAGGATTCCTGGTGGTTTAAAAAATTTCAGTTTTTGAAGAATGTGATGGTGGTTTAAAAAATTTCAATTTTTGAAGAATGTGATGAAAGCTTAATTTCTTGCAACGAGGATCAGCATAAACACAGCACATTGTGTAGGCTAAAGTATTAGGTAACTTAAATCAGTAGTTTTCTTTTCTGTAGCTGTACATGTAGTCCCCGTCGGCAGTACAGCAGCCGTCGGCAGTACAGCAGGATGGTAAAATATTAATAACTTTAAGTGAACCAATCTCGTTCATCCCATGGGATCAAATAATGGGTTTTTGCCTACTTGAAAACAATATTTATTCACAACTACAACCTATAAGTGAAAATCAAAATAATGTCATATTTGCATTATTTGGTAGTTAAAGAAAAGGAGCAAGCGAAGGTACACAAGAGCGAAGGCCACAGACTGGTCAATATTAGCAGGATAAATAGTCGCCCATTGTATTCTACTGGCAAACTATTTCAATAGAATGTAACACTCTATTTCATTCTTAGTTGGTGAAACATCAACCCACGCAATTGAAATTTCAAAATTTAAAAAAAAACTTTGTGGTGTTATTGTTTGACAAATATTGATTATCGTCAGAAATTACGGAAATTGACTTGGATCGAGAATTTATTATTAATTTGAATTTCTGTGAACTGATGTTGATATTTGAAAGCAGCTATAAAACTCCCTTCAATTGCAGTATTGAAACATTATCAAAACCGCATAGTTAATGTGTCATTTGAAATCACGATATGACAGTATTTAATACAATTTTGCATACTATCATGTGTCATTATTAATTCGAATTTTTGTGAACTGATATTGATAATTGAAAGCAGCTAAAAAACTCCCTTCAATTGCAGTATTGAAGCATTATCAAAACCGCATAGTTAATGTGTCATTTGAAATCATGATATGACAGCATTTAATACAATTTTGCATACTATCATATGTCTTTTGAATAAACTCTGTACCGCTGGGCCTCTTTGCAAAAATTATATTAGGCAGATCATAAATATGTTCCGGAATATCTTTGGTCGTAAACGATGAGTGGCCTTTCCAGAGGATGGCCGCGAAAATCAAATTTCAATCTACAATCTACATTCACATTTACTTGCTTCTTCTCTTCAGTCTGTTTGCCATATTTTTTTTGTGTTCGCTCATTTGCAGAGTTCTGGTGGTAAATTGGATGAGACTTTCCTGGCATTGTAAGAAGCACATGCCCAAAAATCTAGACGTGAATAGGTTGCTTATAAATTTCCCGGTCAAACTCGGATCCTGTCCGCAAACAAGGAAAACTGTGTAAAGATACAAAAGCAAACTTGCTGACTTTTCGTGCGTGCGAAAAGGTATTTAAGTTTCAAGAACATGGGCAGTTCATGAGAAAAAGTCGTTCACTAGATTTAATTTTCTGAAGGCTCATTTCCCTATTTTGAGGAAGATCGCACAGTTGGTATTATAAGTCTTTTACAATATGAAAAAATGTATCTTTAAAAAGATTGTTTTTCATCGTGTTAATTTTTTTGTTTTTTTTGTTTCTTGGATATCATGTTAATTAGTCATCGCAATGGAAAAAGTATATTTAGCTATTTTTGTCCGCAATGCTTTGCCGAAACTTTGTAACTGCACGATTTAGCCAGGCATATTTATCATAATAAGAAAGTCCTCCTGCGGGAAACCGCACAAGGCATACTGCCCGCACTGGCCGCAGTGTAATCTGTCCCTTGGGTGGGTGGGGTGGGGGGATAACACTGTCCTAACAGGGGTACCCAAGTCCTGTGTTTGGGGCTACCCCAGTCCTGTCCTGGTCGGGGGGGTACCCCAGTCCTGTCCTGGCCAGAGGGTATCCAGTCCTCTCCTGGCCATGGGGTACCCCAGTCCTGTCCTGGGCCCCTCCAAGAAAGGAAATGGGCCCAGAGACCTTGGAAAGAACATCAGACTAGGGTACCCCCCCATGGAAAGGACATGGGACCAGAGACCAGGGAAAGAACCTGGGATTGGGGTAACCCCCCCCCCCCCCAGTGGTGGACAGATAGACAAACTGAAAGCTCTATCTTCCCCATTCCTTGGGAATGAGGGCGGTAATAATAATACTGACATCAATCATTGGTTGGAACCAAACTTTAATTTGGTCAGACCCATGTTGCAACATATGGACTGATTCCCACTTGATCCTGTTGCATCGTTATTACTCACACAAGAGCAAAGTTACAGAGGTGCAGGAGGAACGAAAGTTAATTCGTGTGACCACAGGAATCATTACAATGTCTAACATCATTGCATTGTCTTTGTGTGTTTGATTGCTTGACTGCAACGGAATCTGAAAGTACCTCTTTCTCAGAGTTATTCAATGCAATAGTTTAATGCCCGCTTCCAAGAAGCTGCCAACCCCACCCCAACTACGAAAATTCAATTTGATGTCCACGCATTTATTGAAAATTCCGCTTGGAAGCGATTTCCATTTACAGGGAAGTGGATTGTCAAATGACTCATGCGGGCCTTGTAAATAATGTGCTGCTATTTTCATTTTAAAATAAAAAATCTTATTTACGTAAAGGCGTGACTCAATGTTGTAAAAGAAGTGTATGTAGCCACTAGAATAATGTTGGAAAAATTATCGTAAATTAATTATGTTGTGTTGATCCAAGCGTTTCAAAACAAATCTATTGACCTATTATTTCAAAATTGAAATTGCACGAACGCCTAAAACTAAGGTATATTTATTTAAAATCGTCTTTCTGAAATTCATACATGTGCTATGGTGTTACTCTTGTGAAGATTCATAAAACTGGGAACATACATTTCGCAGAAAGTGAAATCGTGACGAGTTATTTCAGGCTTCTAGAAAAGAAACCTCCTCAAAGTCAAAGACACATAGACATTAGATACTGTAAAGTTTACGTGATAGTCTATGTCTCATCCGCACAAAAAAGCTTTCCATGTGAATTATGTAACAAGTAAAGATACTATGGAAACACACTACCAGTACATGTAAAGATAGGATGAGTTTACACTTAACGCACGCGAACACGAAAATGAACTTGCAAAAGCACAGCAAGTGCTCAAAAGAATGCAACAAATGTCACTGTTAAAGAAATGAGAGTATTTTTTAGTCTTCAGTCATGAGACTGATAAATATATATTACTCAAGACGAGAATTTTGGTTTCATTCCTTCGAAATCTTTGAAGATCCCATGTGAACGAAGCTTAACGAGATTAGTGGGCACTAAAAAGGGGAGACGGCTGTATTCACGGAGGTCCATGTGATGTTTCGTTCCAAACTTTTCTAATATTAACTCAGTCATTTATTTGTCTGCGAAACGGCTAAAACTTTAGTAAAAGAACGATGTAACCAGTTAGCATGTTTTTGATAGTGGTGAAGTTCCACACATGAGAAATGGCCATTTATGAACACCGTTGACGTTCCACATAGTAGTGATGACTTTTTATCAAGCCAGTTACAAATATACAGAATGTTCTACCCTGAACAATTGAGACGAGCATGACCATTTTCAATTGTTGTCTGTCGTCATATGGTCCGCCGTTGTCGATGTTGCTCACAGATGGCCAGCAGAGAAATGATGACATTTGTACATTTTATCAGATGTTGACAACCAGCAACAACACACGGTTTTTAATGTAACATATAAGGTCGAAATTTTGAAAGGCACAGTCATTTTGAAATGTAGCCCCTGTTCGAAAAAAACATTGTTCATTGTGAAACCTTTCTGACATCGTGATATGGCAACATTCAGTGAATGGTGGACGAAATAACTTCTGGTTTTAAAAATTTTAGATAACACTTTTACCTAAGGTCGTGGCTATTCTAGATTTACAATCAGTGGTAGGTAAAGATGTATTGTTACATTGTGGCATATATACCTGCATGGCATGTGTGCAATGCATAGGACACACGCGGTACACACATTTATCTCTATGGTGCAATGGGATATTAATGAACGAAGGACGCTTTTCAAGGTGTTTATTTTTTTTTTCTTTTTCTTTTTTTTTTGCATAGTCAATACGTTTTGGGTGCCACGTTTTTGTGGTATTTCCTTTTGACAATACTTGGACTGAATTTGTTGCAAATAATTTCCGGACGAGTAAATGTTAAATTGCGGGAAAGTCCTTGTCATTCAACAACAGACAAGATAATATGGTATGCTGCAGTACTGCCACTAAAGGGTATTTAAATTGCCCAGATATAAATTGATACATCAGCCATGCATGATGGGGACATGTTTTTATAGTCTGGTGAAGAAATACACGCTAGACCTTTAGGATAAAAGGATACAAGTACCACACGTGCTAGGTTGAAGATTCCTGGTAAGAGTCCTTCATTCTTGCGTTTGGTGAGAATCAGGAAGATTAAGGAATCTTGTCATTTGAAAATGTAAGTTCATCTTAGGTAGCAAAATTCATTGACTTATTGGTAATTTTAGTCAAGATTATCACACTTTGGTTTGTTTTTCTTGCTTTGCACGTTTTTACCTTAAAAAAATCAGATAAAAAGCAGGGACCACCTGGACTTTGTAATTGGCATGGTCTATTGGTTTTAGTTTTTGCTTGAAGCGTGTGGTGGCAAGTTTCTCTTCCAGTTAAGGATGTGGTAAAAGGTAATTCACATTCACAGAGCACAATTATGATAGTTTGGACTTTCATAAAGCGAACATAAATAGGACATATGGCCTTTTGTTTATGGGAAGGTTACTTGTACTCGCACCAAGTCAGTGATGGAAATTCTCACTTGTTGCCAAAATTTGTTTAATCTATGGATTTGTAATCATCAATTGTGAGGTATTAGAAACTTGATCACGTATTATTTTGTTGCTTCAGGTATGGTGATTCAAATTCCTCCCAACATTTTCATAGTACGAAGATAAAAATAAATAAGAGCATGAACTTGGACAATTTGTCAAACGAGTCACCCCAGGCGTGGGTTCAAGATGCCCACGCAGTAAAACAAAATAAAATAAAATATCAAAGTCCCATATTTTTTGGAGGGGGTGGGGGTTCACCGGTCGCTTGCCTGAAATTCGTTCCTGTTTTCAAAACTGGCAAAATCTAGAAGTACCTGTACCATATGTGTATAGGTATCTGAGATATCAACTAGTCCCCACGCCCCCTCCCCCACAATGTTTACATTTAGCAAAACAATATACCCGTCACACTACGTGCCCGGGCATAACAAAAATTAATCTTTGAGCATTGTTTAACTGACAGAATGTTAGCCAACAACAAAATAACTGGAAGGTAAGTCAGGTGCCTTCCTTGTCTTCTCTTCCCTTCCTCCTTTTGGCACAGCTGTGTCACAATATCATTAATAATGGCGTAATTTTTTTTAAACATTTGAACGGAGCTTTTTTGGCATTTATCAAAGGTAATCTTGTAAAAACATAGGAATATACTATGTGAAAGACCCACGTCTCATAAAATCTCGATTAAAATCTTGTCTGTTTTCTCATAACAGTCAACGCCACTCAAGAACAACTGTGATCAAGTCTTGACAATTGACTATGACGTTTTTAGCTGGTCACAGAAAAGAATGTCGTTGCGCGACAAGAGGTTGCAAACCGTTGGTATTGTAACTCCAGTGTTGGTCATGCAAGTCCAGAAAACTGAGTCGTCTCCAAGCGCTCCACATTGTTTGGTTGAAACACAAGATGGTTATTGGCGATATTGAGAATGCCAAAAGCAAGCAAATAACCCAGTAAATTTGCAAAGACAATTCCAATGCCCGTCAAACTCGGTTTTCCCCTGCAATCAGGGCTTTCGTTAACACTCCTCCACTCGTCTACAAACATGTTAAAATGAGTGAGCAAGTGGATTTTGGAAATCACTCAACATAAACATGTCTAGATTCCTGAGGACCAATTTTTTTAGCATTGTTTCACTCGGTGTGATTGTTTTTTCAATAAAATTTTATTACAAATCATTGAATATTTTAGACTTGCAATTAATAGTAGCTTATGTGGATACACAGTAGACTTATCTTTGGCAGACAAGTATCCATAAATGTTCTGTGAATAAGATAAGTAGATATGCTTTAACAAGTGGATTTTAAAATTCACTCGTCCATTTTACGAGAGCCTCTAAATCCTTAACAAAAGGCCTTGCAATAGCAAATCTATCAAATTAGAAATATTTTTGGCTGTTGCTTCTGCCAAAATCAATAGACGTTGAAAAAAGCGTGATAGTGGTGATGGTCTTGGTTTGATTTCATTTACATATCATGTGCTATGAAATTTTGAGTGGCAGGTTATCTGAGAAGTAGTTTTTGATGTCAAAGGATACTTGACCTTAAAGTTTTATCTTGTCTCAATGGCGTTTAGATAACGTGAAGTGCGGCACGAATGGTGGTTTGCAATGGCTGTAGTACAGACTAATGTGTCATAGAAGCTCTTCTCGTTTAGAATTTGAATGTCCTATGTGAACATTTAGACATTTTGTATGAAGATGACATAGAAAATATACAAGTTGAATAATAAATATTGAGGTCAGTGTAAATTGGATGTGTCTACTGTCAAAGATGGAACTCAGAAAATGGTTCATAATTGGACCACTCAGGTAAGGAATAGGTAAATCACAACTTTCGAAGCAGAAAAAAAACTAGATAGCAAGATGGAAAAGTGGTACAATTATGATAAAAACGAGAAGAAATTTCCTCATATATTGACAAGTGGTCCGCACGCTTTTTTGCCGCATTGGCTTAAATCCTACAGAGAAATGCTTATTACTGTCCAAACACTTGGGAGCTTGATATGGGTTAAGTTAATAAACAGCGCATTGTAAAAACAGTAAAACAGGTGAAACAGTTTTTAGCCGTACCACATCTGAGTGTAAGTTTTTTACCGATATTAAAATTAAAGAAAAATTCTGCCTCTGTCATTGAAATTTGTGGAACTTTTCTCCAACGGTTCCTCAGAGGAAGCAACACCATATCTTTTAATTTATTGAATTGGATGGTAGAAGATAAAAAATTAAATATTTCTTATTTTTAACCTTTGTAATGAGTATAGAAAATATTAAATTTGAAAAAAAATCCGGGCCAGTGATTTTTCATCCGAGGTTGATTTTTCTGTCACTGACCTGAATGGACCAATGGCCACAAATTCTTAACGGAAAGACTGATTCATACATCGGCACGTTGTCGTCCAGTGTCCACGCATTACAATTTCTTCCGTAATTTACCTTCACAGCCGTTTGCACAGAAGCCGTTTGCACATAATTCTTCTTTTCTTACTCACTTTTCTTTTCTTTTCTTGGTTGTACTTAATTAAAAGTAATATTTGGTCATTGTTGAAATTGATAATAAAATTGAGACTGAAGAAGTTGCCATGTCGTTGTGGCCCAACTGGGTGTTTTAAGAACACAAGAAAGCCAGTTGCGTTTGCAGACATTATACATCTTGCCAGAAACTTATTTTTACTGCCTGATCTGAAAATAAACTCTTACAAGGTTTCGAATATGGAAAACTGACTGCAAAAATAAACCCAGCTCCTACAAATTCGTCCAAAAACTTTCACAGGTCCATGTGTGCAAGAGTGAATGTTTAGGTTATGGACATACGATCAGATTGGAAATAGTTTCATAAAATATCACATTTTAATATTTGTTTATCCAGATGAAATTTGATTTTGAAACTGCTGAGTATTTTCAGCAGCACTTGAGATGCCATGGTATGTTGAGGCAGTAAATATTAGGATCAGTTTGTGAGTCAGTTGAGTGCAAGTCTGTCGGTATGAAATTTGAAATAATTTGTGGTGTAGTGAAATACATGATTGATGAAAAATACCGGTAGTGTATAATATTTACACGATCATTATTTCTATTGAATAAATCTTGATTTTCTGTTTCAGTATGACCCCTTTTTGTGGGCACTGAATTGGACGGTCATCCTTGATTGGATCTCAGAATATCCTAAATATTCATTTAGTTCATTTTCTTGCCGCCTTCACAGTCAAACAAGTTTATCCGAGAAATAGGCGAATTTTTCTAATCGTCAAAAAGAGAAGTTAAGAACTATTTACAATTTGTATTTAAAATAACATAATGTAACCCGATGCTGTACGTTGTGCGTAAATTGAAAACGTTTTTTCTTTCAGTCAATGTAATATGATATTGGACGTGTATCTAATTTTATGTTCCTAATTTGAAAACACGAAATTGGAAACATAATTAATTCAGTCTTAGATTACAGCAAGATTAAGGGAGTTAACGTCTTTTTGCACTTTCATAGCCTATTTTAAGAATTTACCATTGTTTCACAAAACATGTCGGTTAATACGACGACATAGAAAACGACAACGTAATTGACTTTCAGTGATTAATATGGCCGAGCTCCATACAAATTGCATTAATTTGGCGTTTAATAGACCCGAGGCTTGTGTTATTTATGGCTTTAGAACGTTTCTGTATCAGGCAGTGAACTCAACAGCTGCAAGAGAAATTAACTTGTAATTATTTCCGTATCTGTACCCAGTACATGTATGTCCTTATAAGGGGAGTTTGTTGTTAATGAAAGTTGGAAATTTAATAGGATATTTGTTGGTATCGATCGATTAGATCGAATAAAAAATCACTTTACACCCGAAGCATCAGCATTTTAAAGAAGTAAAGGAATGGTTAAATTAATGTATTGCAGAAAATTTCTGTTGCATTTTTACAAAAAAGATCTATTATTTTATGTTACCAAGTGACAAGTGAAGGCTTGTTAAGTTTCAGTCCACAACTACTCAGTTGTGTTGAAGAGGGCGAAACTTAACTGTTTGTTTCAATCGGCACTGCAATGTCTCGTGGCACCAGTCGTCTCCCCGCTCTTGTACCTTACAATGGTTGTCAGTCATCGAGCAGGTGTAGCACAGGGGGGGGATTCTCACGCGCGGAACCCGTAAAAAGAGGCTCAGTGGCCGTAGTAATAAACAGTCGTAGTCGTGGTTACGTGCTGGTCCCAGATACGGACGACTACAGAACAGATGACTTTGACAAAAAAATCAATGTAGTATTTGTCTGGTTTGGAGCTAAACCGTAACTGGTAAAGGCCAGCTTGCAGAAAATAACCATAGTTTAATTTAAATGTTTAATTAATATCAATGTGTAAAATGACATTAATTATGCAGTTATATGATGGTAACATAGCCGTTCAGTTTGTCACAGGAAATTAAATTCGTTGTTGCAGAAATAGAGATCTATTTATGGTGCAGAAAAACAGAAACTTGGGAGAATGGTGAGACTCTTGAAGTCTCTTGAACAAAGTCTTGTCAAAGGAAACAGTCTGGAATTTATTGCGCAGCAAACAGGAATAAGTCCAGTGCAAAAATGCCGGGTTCACTTGTTTTAATTGTTCCCAGACACAGGAACTGGATGCAATTTGGTTCGAATTTCTGTCAAAGTTCAGTAAAGCGTAATAAATTTTCAAGTAAACAGATTTGTTTTGCATCCGTTTTTACAGCTAACCGAACGAAAAAAGGATCTACGCCGTGTAAACAGTGAATTTGTTTGAAATTCTAATTTGCAGTAAAAAGGTAATTGCAGCCACATTGACTTTCAAAGTTCGTTCGCATGTATCGGTGAACTTCCCATTTTCATAATAGCAAGTTAAAGGGAGATTTCTGGCTTTTCATGTTCGTACTGGTGTAAAATCGGAACTGTTCGGAGAATCATTCCGGACAGTACGTCGTTAGATCTGATGATGATGATAAAATTTTAAAGCAGGTGTAGCACTCAGAAGCGAATCTGAGGATGGTCAGTGGAACCAATTGGTCCTCAAAAAACTGAAATAGTAGGAACGGTCACTTATCTCACATGATCACTACCTTAATTTTTCTCGCACTCCTCCTCCCAAAAAAAAACAAACTTGGAACATTAAGGTTTTGACGTAACCATCTTCTCTGTTCACAGTCTCAAAGTGTGTGGTGTGGTTTTGATGTAAGAGGTACAACACCTCCTGCCAAATAAGTGTCATTCATAAAGTACTTTCTAACTACATTACACTCGACATTGTGTCCACATAAAAGAGGGACCTCGGCATGAAAAGCTATGCGCCAGTGTTCTGATGCACATAATGGTAGTTTTAACTTGGTCCAGGATGTAATCATTTACCATGTTTTGTCATTGTGGCGGTGAGTGCGGGCTGTCAGAACAAAGTATTCACAATATTTATTATTGTCCTGTTGTGGTGATAATGATCTAATGTGAATGAATCCTTTTCAGGACTTGTTTCCACGAGGTTCTTTGGGGGTCTCAGAAGGCACAGGTAGATTCTATTTAGAATCATTGTACTGAAGAGAAGTCTTCAAGAGTAGAGATCAAAAGTCATCAATGGGCTTTTTGACTTTAGATCTGTTCCTGATCTGTTAAATAGTAAATGGGCAGGTATTTCTGTGATTGTGAATGTAAACTAGTATGATAACCAAAGGTTGATTTGGATATTTTACGAGCACGCGCACACACACACACTATTTGGGTCCTCTTAATGTTAAGGGTTTCGTTTTCGCTCTCAGGCTAAGTTTAGATTCACTACAGGAAAATACGAAAGCCATGAAACTCTTTCCGTATTTTGTGCCTGTAGTTATTCAATAATGCATAACTAGCTAAGTTTTTAGGTTAATTCTTTTGATAGAGTATTTTCCAAATCAAATGAGGAACATTGCGGTTTACGAAAGAGAGAGGACACCAACGCGCATCTGTAATAAAACCTGTGTCGAACGATACCTGTATTCAGAGGTCTTATACTTTTTAGGGTGTCACTCGAGACAGGTTCTGCAGTACATACCTTATTTTGTTTTTCGAACCGTCAGTTAGTACGAGCTAAGCAAAATACTCAATTTTCAATGGGCGTTCGATTGGGTTTCCAAAGCTTTCAGCTAACTCGGAAGTTCAAAATACCATTGCTTACGGTAATTGGGGAAGACCTGGTCTTTTTCAAATTAGCAGAATTTCTTCATTAATGGCGTACGTTAGGCAACTATCAGGTAACAGATAAACATTAAAAGTATGCCAATGTATTACATGTACAGCACTAAAGATGTATTATCGTTATTGTCTGAAAACATTGAGCTATTAAGAAATTGCTCTTTCGTTAAAAGCAGTTTCTGTTTCACAAATACGGAAAGAGATGCCCTGGATGCTTTTATTAGCGGCAAGACATTTCAGTAAAACAACTCAGTGTGAGTAACTTATGCGAGTGATTTACAAAGGAACGACTGTTGTCATGGTAATTGAGTAAATAGCTCATTATTTCATTACCATGGTTTGTCATCATTCTTCCCCAGTGGCCGCTTTGTCCAGGTAAAGACGGTCAAACACAACAAATGGAATATTTCCTTTTATTTCCGTTCCGGAAACAGAAGGATGCAACTAATGTCCACATTAGGTTCCGACGAAACTACAACAGCCTAATCCACATTTATCTTAAAATATCTATAGCATAATCAGTCATAGACACGCCCCATCGCAAACCATAACAAAATCAAAAAAGGATAAAAGAAAAGAGATAAGAAAGGACAGAATGGAAGAAAAACATTCCAAGGGTTGGGGATGGAACAGAAGAAGACTGACCATTCGTGTTTTTCCATAATTATACAATGTTGCCAGATCTGCCAGATCTGGCATTTTTGTGTTACAGTTTAAGTTTTATTTTCTTGTACAAATCTTGACATGTCAGTTCTTTTCATACATATTGTTAATTTGAAGATTGAATAGCATATACCACTAAATTTATCAGTGACTGCAGCAAATTTAAGATAGGAAAGACAAGGTAAGAAGTAACTGCCAGATCTGTCAACTTTGTGTTCTGGTAATTGTGGAAAAACTCGATTAGCTTGGTATGATGCTTTGGTAAATTATTCTAGCTGTGCGAAGAAAACCGCTGCAAGATGAACGAGGCGCCACTGGATTGGGCTCAAAATGGTCCCTCACAACACTAGTCCTGTCGACTTCCCAACCTTTGATGCTGAGTGCAAATCTGCCTCAAACCCAAATTCACTACGTCAGGTGGTGGGAGAGGGGGGGCTGTAGGTCGACTTCCCAACTTTTGATGCTGAGTCCAAATCTCCCTAAAACCCAAATTCCCTGTTTCCAGGTTGGTGGGGGGGGGGGGTTGTGTGTTTGAAGCTTTGCTGAAATTTCTAAGTTTTTGGACAAAAAGTATGCTGTTCCAAGATGCTCTGGTCGAATACAACTACGTGTACGCGGGACCCCCAAAAAATTGTGACAATAAATTGCAAGGACTATCGGTGTATTCATCTCTAAACAGAGATTTAGATCTAAGAATCTTACCAGTGGCAGTGGCTCACAGGGACCTTGATACTTGTAACAGTATTTGGACGATGAACCCTTTATGTTACCGAACTGTTTATCTGTCTGTGTTTATGCCACTCCGAATAACCTACGGTCCGCAAATACCAGAAGAAATATCTTTCTTATTACGAAGATACACCAGTGAGTGGTAGTCTTTTGCCATCGTCGTGAAATCTCAAACTGATACAGAAGACTGTTTTACTGAGCCACTGCATTGTAAGGCCACCTGCGTTTGATGGCAACATTTTCAAACAACTACCATCTATTCATTTGTACATAAATCGCACTTGGATTTCAAGGTGATTATTACTGTTGCCTGCATAATTTGGAATGGCCTTGTAAAGCAGGTTACCTGTTTTGTAAGGTCACTTGTAATCTGATGTTACAGTAGGTAACAAACATTTAAATGGCAATGCTTGAATATAATCAATATTGATATTCGTTTCAATAAAGATTTGAATTACATTAATCTCGAGGTATTAAGAAAATAAATTCTGTCGAATGAAGCGTATAGAAGGAAAATTGTGAACACCTCATGATGGAAGCGACCGTAATAATATCAAAGGAAATATCTTTGTCTTTGAGGCTTTGCAGGTGAATCGAATTTCAAAAAAAAAGTCTTCATTGTCGTCTG
>JBCAUG010271769.1:0-33377 GCA_038406175.1 Haplosyllis leylae
TGTTGACATGTCCTATTGCCATTTCAAAAGACTTTTTAAATAATTGTTATTCAGCCATTTTGTCATTGTGTCTATGGATGACTGCTAGTCAGAACTGATTTTAGGCATGGGCAACTAATCAGAACTTTGAACTGAATCCGACCTGTGTTACACATTGTCTAGCACACAAATACCCAATAACATAACAGAACCTATTGGTCCTCAAGGTACAGTAGGGCCACTTTGTAGGGTTCCCTATGAGCCCAAGTAGCGGAGTAATGATGCCGAACCCTTCCTGAGTTCACTTTTTAGTTTTGAATTACATTTTTCATGTTGTCCTTGGAAATGCAAAAAAAAGACGAAAACAATTGGCGATTTCATAACGTGAAATGAAAACGACTCAAAAGACGTCCATAAAAAGATGTGAAGTTAAATTGCGACGAATCAAACCCAATCTTAAATAAAATATCTCAAGTGACCTCCAAAAATGAAACCGCAATCCAAACCTTTTGATTGGCGGACCTTGAATTCTTGAAAACTCGGAATCTACATTCCTATTTTTTATCTTCCCCTCGTGGTTGGTATAAAGAAATACTTTTTTTTGTAAAATTTGGCCTTTCTTTGGGATATAAAGGAACTTATGAAAAGGTCATATTTTGGTATACCTCAGGTTTTGAAATCAGTTTCGGATGCACGAAGGTTGCAAGTGAATAATCCTTCGTTTACTGGCTACTGCTAGCCAATGTGTAACACAGGTCGGATTCAGTTCAAAGTTCTGATTAGTTGCCCATGCCTAAAATCAGTTCTGAAAACAAGCAATTAAATATATTCTCTCACACAGCCAAGCCATAACGGTGTGACCAATGACATTATCAAGTCCTAAATCTGTGGTTGTACTTGAGATGATCCCCAAGATGTCAAATACCGAAGTGCAATATACTTAAACAAGTAATTATTTCTGGGGCAAAAGTCCCTTGAACTTTCTAAACTCTGTATGGAATGTTGCTGCTACCTCACTTCACCTCTCTACACAAATTTATTGCAGTGAATCTCTTTCTTCTTGTTCTTTGCCCGTAAATAAACACATTTTCAGGCTTGCTGTACGTCGCAACAGTCTTTTGTGTAAAATTGCTACGGTTTAAAATGGGAAATATTTCCGAAAAAACAAAATTAACTCTTAGATATTTTATTTGCTATTTCAATGTCTAAATTTGGATATTTAGCAGTTTTTTTAAAAAAATAAATATTTGAAAGACATTGGTGTTTTTGTATCATTTATCAAGAATTTAGACTGAATACAGAGAAACGTCATGATTGGACAACCTTCGGCCGGTAGAAGTGATGAAAGGAACAGAGCTGAAGCTGGATTAAAGGACGACAAGACAAACTCCGGAACAATAAAAGGAGCTATCAAAGAGGCACAGAGAAAAAAGAAGGTAGTTATCGTGTTTACCCAATTCGTTCGTTCACAAATTGTGTTATTTAGATCTACACTTAAATATGAAAATAAGTTTTAAAAAACTATGTTTTCGGGTTTAACTATCAGGTGACTCTCATGATCCAGCAAAATTAACAACAGTTATCTGCAATTTTTCTGACTCGTTGCCCAGGCGGTTTTAGTTGCTCACAAACACTGGGAGCATTAGGTACAACTGTAATAATGTGGGAAACTGCTGCATTCTGCTCCATTCTAGAATATTCTGTATCTAGGAGGTGTTATGCATTCTGAATTCAAAACTCAGGCATGGCTTTCTTTACTACTCTTTAAGTATATGTTATAGGCCAAGTTTATTCACAGAATTAATGTGTCTGAGGCTGTTAGGCTGAGGACCATTAATTCTGTGGATCAGCAAGGCCATGGTCTTTAAAAAATTTGAAGACTTTGGACACCTCTAGCAACTATCAACCTATAATTTTTACTTCCATTGGCCTAACCTATTATGCTATTATTCTGTGATTAACCCAAGAGAATTCTTTACAGTCCTGATGAAGCTACACAATGCAAAACTAGTTGACTATTCTCCCAAATAAACCAATCTGAGCAATAATTAAAGTGTTGGTGTTGTCATCTAAGAAAGATTTTAACTTCTACCACAACACATGAATCTAATCAGATCCAGTTTAGTTATTGCCCCGTGCACAACATAAAAAGAAAGGATCCACCATCCGTTGTGGCTGTCACCGCAGAGAGATTTCATAAAAAATTATCAGCATCCGTATTTCAATCAGTACAATTTCTGCAACCTGAGCAGCTTCCTAATGTTTCACTCATGCCACGAATTGTAAAATTTTGACTGGGCTCCTGTGAAAATCTCAACATATATCGTTATTCCTTTCTTTTTCAGACATTGACGAATGCGCGAGTAACCCATGTGTCCATGGTAACTGCAGTCAAAATATCAATCTGTATCTTTGTGACTGTTTCCCTGGTTACACGGATTCCAACTGCTCTTCAGGTTCACATGCCTTTTTTTACTTAATTTTACATTCATGATTATATCTAAAGCCAAAACGCACGGACAATGAACACGTTAAACATGTTAATTACATTAGTGGAAGAGAGCAGAATTCATTTTGTAGATATTCTGAACTTGTACTGGGTTTTTAAATCCATTTATTGTGCTACTAAATCAATTGTCAATTAATGGTGATGCTCTGCATTTAGAAACTAATTCAGTTTTCGATGGCTAAATAATTTATTCAAAATGTTTGCATCGACAACCAGAAGTGTCACACAGTGATTTGCACACTTCTTTCCTTTCAAACCACCATTAGAAGTGTAATTGATATTAGCTATTAGTTTTGATGTTAATACCAACATCAAGAAAAAACGTGAATCGTCACTAATTAATTATTAGATCTAGATTGGCGTGGTTTGGTATATCCCAAGGTAGATTGATATTTTGAAAAGGTTTCAATTTTTCCAGATCAAAATTAACCAAGAGGTTGTTGCTTCATCGAATTCTCCGAGCAATAAATTTCACTTTCATTTAAATGTGGATATTCTTCTACTTAACTATTCGATGGGTCGTGGCGAATCTAGGATATCTCAGACGGGTGCGCCAACCCCATTGCACCAACCTGCTATTTATCCAATTGTCCTGCAGAATGTCATGAAAATCAAGAAAATTGGGACTACGGGAGGGGCTTCCACTGCCATCATTCCCATCCGCCAATGGAGGGAGCTTTTGAAAGTGATGACATTAACACACTAGTGAGCACCATATAGTGCAGTGATTGGTAAATAACTTGATTGAAGACACAAAGATTAAAGAGTAGCATTTAGATGGCAAATATAACGTATGACATTTCAAAGTTATTTATTATTAAGCGGAGCATTTGACTAGATTTTGATGTTTATAACCGTGAAAGTTATTCCACGTTTATTAAAAGACTAACATTTGATAAGACGTGCGTACGGGAAATATAGGTACACAAAGTAATAGGAGAAATATTTATGAATCTTTGCCACATAAAAAAGCAAATGTGTAAATGTCATTTCCTCTTTTGATCGCAAACATAAAAATAGAAATAAGAATTTCAGTTTATTTCCTGCTTTACCTGTTGTCAGGTGGGATTTACACTTCTCTTCTACCCTTTTCTTGTGCATTTGAATTGCTAACCATCACAATAATAATTCATTAAATCAAAACTAATTGGACCTAAAAATAGCCATTTACAAAGATTGCTGAGTGTAAAGCAGTCATACAGCAGCCGATGTTAGTTTCAATGCAGTTCATTAAATTTTCAACTAAAACAGTGTCGATAGCATTTACTACCGGGTTGTGAAGGAAGCCTTTTTTCCCGTTTAATTTTCCGGGTCTAAACTTAGTTTAGCTTACAGTTGATGTTGCTACAAACCTCATTTTGGAAGATATGCGAAAGTAAGAGACATCGATTACATTCATATTAGTTTCAACACTACATGAACTCTCTCTAAAAGATCATGTGGTATTGTTTTGAACTGTCTTTCTGATTTTTTGTTAGCACAGCTCGTACTTGAGCCAAATGAATTTGGTCCAGCTGCAACTTTAACATGGTGTGAACCATCTTGAATGCCGACCATTACCAGAAATTACAGAGATGGGCACCATTAGCATTATGGATGGCAGCCATAACCAGAAATTGCATAGTTTCAGTGGCCAACCTTTTAAACGAAGATGTAAACAGTCAACTCCCACCACCCTCAAAACTTGGAGCAAACTTCAAGGCATATACTTTTGGTGATAACTCACAAACAACTTGCCTGTTTTTGTGATGTTATTCATGCTGTTGCGCACTAGTTCAAGCGACTTACTCGAGGTTTTCGTTTTGAACACAAATCTGGCATTTCTGTACAATATTGACATCCAGGGGTTTTAAAAAGTTTCAGCAAAAAATAAAGTTGCCCTCAGTGGGAATTGAACTCACAACACCAACCATCACT
The DNA here is from genome assembly GCA_038406175.1 of Haplosyllis leylae. Lineage (NCBI taxonomy): Eukaryota > Metazoa > Annelida > Polychaeta > Phyllodocida > Syllidae > Haplosyllis > Haplosyllis leylae. The sequence goes on from JBCAUG010271769.1 coordinate 4,406, forward strand.
GGATTACAATTCTAATGCCTTACCCACTCAGCCAATCTGTCATTCCTTGTCAGCCTCAGATTTCCAGACCCTTATAAAGTCATGCTCTACTAAATCTAGAAATGATCTAAGTTCAAAAAGTGAAGTTGAGCATGAAACAAAGTTTAGTTTAAGGATGTTCTATTCAACACATGTCTGGGTGGCAGAGTGGAATAGGAATCTGCCTTCTAATCCATAAATGGTTGGTATTGTGAGTTCAATTCCCACTGGAGACAACTTATTTTTTGCTGAGACTTTTTAAAATTTCAGTTTTTGTCCGAAATGCCAAATTTGTGTTCAAAACGAAAACCTCAACCAGTTGGCACCAGCAAGATCTTTACAAATGTACTGAGCTCCCGGTTGCAATAGTGTACACACTGAGCGGAACCGTGACTTTGACAGGAATAGGAACCAGAACAATGAGAGGCAATGTCTAGTGTCTCTTTTTCTTTTTATCGGGCAATTTTAGTTCATAGTTCTAAGACATTGTAGATCCTAGCCAACCCTCATGAGATACCATTGTTGTTACAAAAGCCAACACTGAGCAATTGGGGAAGCAAGATCAAGATCTAATTATCCGTTTGATGTCGCCAACTAACTAACAACACTGAACGCTGGTATCATGAACAATCTTGTAATTACACAACGGTTGCGTGCTGTGTCTATTGTTCTTGCAGTGGATTATTTTTCACGAACCCACTGCTGGTTTCTTTTGTTCTATTCATTGCATTCACAACAATAATTTCCAACTGTGATGGTCAACCTGACCTGGATGCACTGAAACATGCAAAGCGCGTGGTTGCAAAATTCGTGTGAATTTTCGCGTAAAGCTTTCATCACTTTTTATGGGAAAAATACGTGGAGCTCTGCTCTGAAAACTTCACAGAATGTTCATTGATGTTTACTTTAAATATTTTACTCTCGGGTACCCTTCCAACCCCAGTAGAACACTACGAAAAATCAATTTTAAGTTCAAGTGAAAATTACGCGAATTTTTTACCTGCCATCCAACCTCGTTCTGAGCTTTCCTTCAACCAATGAGAGGGCTCCAATCTGATCACATGACAATAACAACAAAAGTTGAAGGAGAAGGTCATGGCAGCATGTACTGATTTCTTTAATCCTTTGCACCAATATTTAAGTAACTCCGAAAGGCTATTTCAACCAGGAAACTACATCTACGTAATCCACAAACATCGCCACAAAGTATGTCATCAAGTTTAAATGGAATCTCTGTAGTAATCCACAAAAAATGAAGACACAACTTAGATCTAGATCCAGGATGTCCCACCAGTAACGTGTGCTCAATGTGGTATCCAAGCAAGGAATGCCAAAAATTTGCCGCCAGTACACTGAGTAACAAATCTACATAGTTATTGTTCTGAAGGCAAAGCGCCCGGGAAGACCAGTGAGGCATGACCCCAGTGAGCCAAGGAGCAGGCGATCACAATGGAGGTCAGTACAATACCTATTCATTCATTCATGCAGTCCCACTCAATTCATAGACCAGTGGCACCCAACCGTTGTGTAAATTAGATAATCGATGCTTTTCTGTGGGTTTGTGGCACCATTCACTCACTTGAGCTCGTGAATTATTTGCCACAAACCCACAGAAAAGTATCGATTATCCTATACATAATAGATAATCTACATCCTTTATCCTGATACCTGAAGGACACATTAGTAAATCTAAACACCGATGGATCTAAAAGGTTGAAGCAGCTACTCTGGTTGTTGGTGTAAAGCTGTTATTGTCAACCGGTTTCAGTGAAAATGCACTGTGTTACAGAGAGAAAGATTTTATTTTAGAAGTACCCAGATTAACGTTAGAATTAACTTTGTTTAGAATACAAAATGATATCTTGGAGGTATTAAAATGGAAAGGTGAATTTAGATTCCAAAAGTAAACTTGAGGTGCAGATAAAGCTTCACAGATTTACAAAAGCTGCACCGTTTCTCTAACACCAAAGTTGGAAAGTGTTGGATTGGATTTAAAGAAAAAAACATCAAACAACTACTTGTAATTGAATTATTTATTAATGAGATGGTAAACTACGAAATGGAAATACAACTGCGATGAATATTTACTAGAAATACTTACAGTGTGATGCTTTAAAATAGGAAATAGTTTCTACATAATAATACATAATTACAAGTTTGTAAGTGCTCTGGCAAAAAGTACTTTTGATGTTGTCAGATCAGTTGGTTTTTATTTCTCAAACACTGAAAAATTACGCAAAGAACAAAAACCCGTTGTGCAAGAACATCTGAACTTCACGCATAGTTTTCATTCCAGTGAAAATCAATTGATGGATTTCAATCAGTATCAACTTTGGATAAAGAATCCTGATGACTTCCTTTTTCCTTTCAACTTCGCTGCACTGGAAGAGAACACTCTTTGGGAACGTATGAATTAAATTTCACAGAAAAAACGAAAACCAAAACTTCAAACAAGCGCACTGATTCACTAAAAGTATTTTTTCGTTGTTGTGTAGAAATTCATCAAAGGAATTTATTGGGAACACTATTTCTGGACAATGTTATCAAAAATCGTTCTGCTATTATATCTGGTCATTTCTAAATGCTTTTATGGCTATGCAGATATTAATGAGTGTGCGTCATCACCATGCCAACACGACGCAACATGTCACAATGAGTTGGACTTCTACACGTGTTCCTGTCTCCCTGGTTACACGGGAAGTAACTGTGAAACGGGTGAGTATTCCTTTATTTCTTGTTCCGTTTTAGGACAAAAGTCATTCGTGGGTCCATGTTTTGAAGGAAATGCATAGAGGTATGCCCTCCTTCAGGTTACAAAAAATGCTTCACATGGATGGGCATTTTATCTACTTTATCTATTTTTGTCACAACCTTTCTTAATTGAGAGTAAGTAAACAACAGAACCAACTTCATAAAGTACGAAGAGCACCTTCAGTGGCCGTCTGATCCAAAAACTATTTCCAATTGAGTTAATGCTTTATTTTTGAACCTTAACTCAAAAAGTTCTTTTTCCTTGAATTATTCATCAACATTAAATATTAAAATACTATGTACTTTTGATAGATTCTGTTCTCAGAAATAAAAAGTCATGAGAATCACTGAAAAGATGATTAATGAGTGAAGCGATTTATTCTTTCGTGTGAATGTTAAATGCCCCCTGCCAGCTGCAAATCAGTTTTCCTGATTGGAAATCACTGAAATTGTAGACAGGTATTTTAGAATTTGTGCACCCATATTTGAACTCATGCTGTTCTTTTCAGAAAACTAATAGTATTTACATTGCCACTCATCACATAAGTGAGTACAAAAACTGCCGCTGGTCACGTTTGGTAATGATTACCGATACGTATCATACTTGTTGACACTAACTGTGTACAGGAGCAATAGTTTGCGGTCATTTAGAAATGAAAGGCTCAATGTCTAAATTGATTCTCAAAAACTCATTTCCTTTGGCAAGAAATCTTTATAAATATTTTAAAAGAAAGTGAAACAAACACCAAACAGATAATGAGGTAGATAATCCTCAAACATCTTAAGTTCACATGTCAAGTCTTATTGTTGTTCATTATGTTTTGGTGCTAAAGTTGTGTTGTATTAATGAAAGAAATTCTGAGTAAAGACATAGGTACATTTAGGTTCTATAGGGAAAAAACTAAACAAATTACTTCGGAATACAACCTTTTGTCAGCATAAATTATTACGAGAACAAAGTAGATAATACAATAAAAATATGAAATATGCCAACAAATATCTGAAAACGCTAAATATCATTAACTTTTCAACATGTAGTCTGAATATTAAATTATTAAATGGATTAATTAAATATACAATAAGTACAGTACTGAACAGGTCAATGGTCGTGGACTGAAAGTGCAAATTCAGGGACATTAACAAACCAACAAAGTAGGGACATCACTAAACTAACTATGACGGTAAAAAGAGGAAGAACTTCAAAACTTGTAAATGACCCAGATACTCCACAAGACTAATATTGTGCGTGTCAGTGTGTATCTCTACGCGTGCGTCTGTTTGTCCGACTGTATTGGCTGTTTGGTGTAATGTCATGTTGTTTAGGGATTGTTGTCTAACGTGTCTTTTAAACCCACTCCCTGCAGTAGCTAATCGAGTACGATAATTGGTGGGGTGGGCAATAATGTCTTTACTATGTACTTCGTACTTAATATACTTCATAACTTTTGCAGATTCATATATCTTGTATTGAAATCCATAATATTTTCAGTAACATTTTCCTTGGATTCTCTGTTGCAAATGTATTTACAACCACATCCTAATCAATGAATATATGTTAATAGTTTGAACTTTTAACATTATAAAAGACTGTAGACATGATAAAACTGTTGACAGTGAAGTATTTTTAACAAGTTAAGTATCAAAAAATTTTGGACTAAAATAAACAAAAATAATTAAACATGAAAGAAAAATATACTAAACAAAGTGATGCTAAAATGTTTAGAAAAAAATTGAATATCAAGCTGTGAAGGGGGTAATAGGTAGTCTTAAACTGGGGTAGAGGAATAAAACATCTCACCATGGCATCATGTGATATCATAAGAATGACATCAGAACATATCATAAGACATCACAAGCCAATGGCAACAAAATAATTTTGAGTTTTGTATGGAAAGCACAAGTACTTAATAGTATATAGATAATAATAATTAATAGTATCAATATCAATATTATTAACAGTATTAATAGTATCTACTTAAATATACAAGAAATGTGAAACCTGAAAACAATAATTGTTTAAAAACCAAAAACACCATTTAAAACACATGAATTTTAGGAATAATCATTATTAAATGGTAAGAACAATTCAGAACGAGGCTTCAAAGTTACCAAACATTTTCAACAGTTTTATGAAATAACATGAAGAGATTTAAAGATATAAAAATCCAAGGTGTGTAAAAATTACACACGCTGGCTCATGATCATGTAATGTAAACATTTTATCATCCTCTGAAGCATGGCTAATTATAATAATTGAAGTTTCAGAAACTGTATGCTCTATATGCCTTTTCCTGATTGGTTGCTCCCCCTCACCCCATTCTAAATGCTAAATTCCAACCAATCACAACACACAAAAACTATGCCTAGTCATCATAAAATTGCCATAGGCTCCCCCCCCCCACCACCATTTCCCAGAAAACTACGCGCCCACTTAGTAATCAATAAGCTGCCAGGGCTCGTTAGAGTCAGCAAAAATATGAGTGCTCAAAACCTCCGACAGAGGTTTAATGAAATGACTAATAGAGGTTAAAAGACATGAGAAATATGAATGTTACAAAGACGAATAATTAAACCCATCGAAAGGATGGGTCTCCCATTAGTAAAGACTCAAAATATGTAAGATTCTCCTTGTATGTCCGTCCATTTGTGCTGTCTAGCTGTTGGGGGTAGGATTTCAGAGGTCATTGGTGTGTTCCTTGAACGTCATATGACATATGTTCTTGGGAGTTTGCAGCTACATAATTTGTGGGTAATCCTGCTCCAACATCTGCTAAATATAGATGATATCAGTTAAAACAGGCAGGTCCTTTCAATAGAATTTGTCAACCTGGCAATATCATACAAGTGCGAAAATCGAATCTTATATGGTTACATCAGCTTGTAAGATATCCTGTGTTATTTTGAAAACAGCAAAAATAAAACATGAAACAATGGATTTTGTTGCCATTCAGAGACCTCGTAACTCGTATTATAAAGACTTATGTTATCTTCTTTCAGTGCTGTGCAACTCTCAACTGATCAATCGTAATTTTCTGTCCATGGAACGCCCAATCACCAACTCCTCTTTTGTTCCTGACTTTGGACCCTGCCGAAGTCATCTTGAAGAAAACCCCTCCTTTAAGGTAAGCTAACCTTCCTGAACAATCCAAGATAACCTTCCTGAACAATCCAAGATAACCTTCCTGAACAGTCTATCAAATAGTTCTGTGTTTCACAAACAGTTCTCATTATTAGTTCCTGTCATAAATACTGAATGGCAGAAACTGCATGGAGAAAGGTCCCAATTCTGTTTCGGTTCATTTTAAAATGAGTCACTATTCTGTTTACTGCTTGTTCTTTACTTAATTGTGACTCTCTGTTTTAAAGCATTCTCAATATTTTTATGAGGACCTAATAAAGTCGTGCGACGTTCAACTCGTTGGATGCCGACGATTTATGATGTCTGTAAAATTGTTTGCTCCTCTCTATTTATAAATAAAAGACTATTTCTTTCATAATTTTTGACAATTTTGGTAATAGATTTGTTTCCTTGTCGCAGGTACCAGTATGGTGCAGTGAAAATGTAACATCGAGTGAAGACGCTTATCCATACTTATCGTTTCGTTTTGAAAACCGTGTTTTACTACGTTCAATCACCCTGTACGGGGACAGTACGCTTGGGGGCATCGTCACCGCGTTTAATATAACCTACACCAACACAGATGGTTATGATGAGAATACTGCCTCTGCAATGTGGGTCCAATATAATCACTATGCAGGAGATTATAAGGTAAGGGTTTGGAAAACTTTTGGTCCAGAGCTTCTTTCACATAAAAGTCTCCAGGTATGATTACTTCAGGGAAATATTTATGGTAAACATGTATGAGTTCCTGCAATTATTTAGTCCAAGATAGAAAGCAATTTCTTTTGCAGTGTTTGCCAAACACTGGTTCAACCAGTCAACTATGGCTTCTCTCCCCAAATTTTCAAATTTCAGACACTAAAACTCTCTCATCGGAGCATATTTTCATGCTTACTTCATTTATCATAATTTAACAATTATTTCTCCTAATACGTGTCAAACATTGCTCTTCACTTTTGTTAGAATAAATATACGTGCCAAAATGCGCCCATTCTTACTATTTCTCTGACCATAGCCTCAATTGTACTTTCAGTTAAATAAATTTTTCTAAAAATAGTGAAATGGCACAGAAAAGATACGTATTAATTGATATACAAAAATAATTTAGTCTTGCCCTACAGGCCTGAACAAATTATTTTTGTAAAACAACAAGGCTATAACTTGACTACAATTTAACGTTATTCAGCTAAGGAAAGGGAAAGCTTACCTCAAAAAGATTAAATTTCATTATATTGTATGTTACTTTATTTCATTTTTACTAACAGGTTTTCAGTAACTACACGGAGGCGGACATACTGTCCGGTTTTCAAGTGAGACTAGATAGGCTGCTGCAAGTGACTGGATTCTCTGTTCAACCGGTAAACTGGACGGATGATGCCCCGTGTATGAGGGTGGAGGCGCGGGGATGCCTTCCTGGAGTATTCCGCTGCTACTACTCTGAGTCTCAGTATGGGGATCAGTGTTTCTATAGGTTAGTTAGGAAGCGCTTCCTGACCCCCGTAAAATGTCTGTGAACAGACTGGCTCAACATATTCCATGTGGCATTTTGCTGGGTATGTAAATGATGAGCATTTAATTTTATTTTGTATCATATTGGATAAATAAGCATGGTCTGTTTGTTTCCAGGGATTCAAATACTGAGTTAAATTGGAATAATGCCTTGACCCACTGCTCAGCTGTCCCCGAAAGTGGATACCGACTCTCCATAATACGTGATCCTTGGCAACTCGACTACCTATTGAAAAAAGGCAATTCATATGGCAATCTTTTATGTCTAGATTTTTGGAAAATGGATTGATTAGATTAGATCCAGACATTTTTGAAGAACTAAATTCCTAGTTCATGGTATTAGAAGTAAGCATTCCCCTTCGTCCCACGGTAACCTGCTGGAAATTGATTTTGTATGATATTACAGGTTACACTGGAGCATGGATAGGCCTAACTGATCAGGAAATACTCACGGATAGAAACTACACGTGGATTGACAATTCATATCCGGTATGATAAACTATTATTAACGTGTGAGTTTTTGCATAAACTAAAAATGAACATTTTCCAAGCATTGCCAAGTATACTGAAAGCAAATTCACGCCAGTAGGCAGATGAGCCTTGTTGCCTTGTCTTGTGTGCCACTTTCTACAATAATATGATTAGATTACATACTAAAATATATGATTGCAGAAACACTATGCCCCATGGGATGAAGGAGAACCATCAGGGTACACCTACGAGAATTTCTGCGTGTTTTGGGACTTTGGTCAAAATGGATTTGGTAACAGCTACTGTGGAGAATTTGGAAACAGTTATTCTAGAAGACCATTTATTTGTGAATTTATCCCTTGTGAGTACAAGAGCCCACTTTCAATTAAATTTTGTGTCATATGCCATTGCATCTACTCTGTGCTGTGTTATGTTTGTTGGTGACTTTAATGGTCAAAGATTTTTTCTCATGAAAAGCTTTTTTTTATTTGGAAGCTAGATGGAGCGAATTCCTGTCAGGGTCTATAATTTCAGATACCGTAGGCTACTGAAAACAATCAATATTTTCCTATCGGAGAACATCTATTATATATTACCTCTCATTATCTTAGCCACAATATAAGTTAGGTTAGGTCTTCTTCATGGGTGATTTTGAGGATATATTATTTTTCCTTTGACTTTAAATATTAGTTTGGATTACAAATTTGACAACGAAACCCGTAAGAGCAATTGTGAGTATGCATTTGTCTGTCAAAGATTAATTTTCCAGAAAAATACTCCCCCATACTTTAATCAGCATAAATGAGCATTGAATGAAAACTGTCACTAGGAATGGTTTGTACTGATCATCATAACCTTGTGTTAATTTAAATATTAACACACACAGACCCATGATTGGAATTGATGGATCTCCGTGTAAGGTTCGGTACAAACATTACAAACAAGAAACACAACATCCCATTAACCATATTTCCTCCACAGCTATTAATTACCTTGAACAAAATGTCATTTTTGATTATATTCAAATTTGTCTCCTTAATATCTAATCACTACTAACCAGCCTTTTCTGTTTGAAAGTTTCTTTGTATAACATAACATTTTGGTGGTGAAACTCGCCTTTCACTCGTATTGGTATTTAACCACTGGTTGTTGGCATTTTACCTATGAAATATTCAGTCCGTTAAGCTGAGAAAAACAAGAAAATAATTTTTGGCTAACAAAACGATATTATTAGCTGAGACCTTTCCAGTTGACTGCAAGTAGTAAACATGCATGGATCCATTGTGTTTTTAATCAGTGCACCTCACTTTCGTTTAAATATATGAATTGTCTGAAAACCAAGAGCACATACATTGATCAATGAAAATGATAACTGAAATCTGAAATAGTAGGATATTACTATGTAATCATATTGTAAAATCAACTCAATTTAGCACCGAGTAAACGAACAAAATATAGATGAGGTTAAGGAGAAGGGAAATATTGGGTTTAACATACATTTTTTTCGTTGTCTCTGTGCTTAACTTTCTCACTTGCAATTATATCACCTTGACATGTTTCGTTTCAGTCAACTACACATGTATTGACGACCCCAACGTTAAGTGTTCCGTTTGGGACCGAGATCTCTTTGCCACAGAGTCTACAGAAACAACCTCATCACCTTTGAATTCTTCATCACCTCTGAGTACCTCGTGCCCACAGTGTGACAAATGCTTCTGGTTCGAATCCTCTATACAGAAAACGTTTTACAACGCCAAGTCGCATTGTCGGAACCAATTTGGGAATATGTATCAGGGTGATAGGCCAAAACTCTTAGAACCAAGGGATGAAGCGTTTTACAACTTCACAAAAGGTATGTTGAAAATATTTTATGAACCATTTTTTAATCGAACAGAGATTGGTACAGAATCTAAGGATCTTATAAATAAGGAGAATGAACGTGTTTCCTTTTTAATGAATAAAATGGTGTGCGGTAAAAGACCGATGCAATAGTTTTTGATATCTTTCAGTAAACTGGTCAAGCTAATGAGATTTTTAACTTCAAAGTTTCTGTCCTGAATGAGAGATTATAATTTTTTTCACCCACCCCTATTCCGACTCCGATTCCTATCCCGAGAAGGCTACAATGGATGTCAGTAGGATGGTACCGAAAGTAGTGTTGAATGGGTGCTGAACCCATTCCATAATGTCGGAGTTGAAGTCAGAGTCCACATTAGGCTGTGTAAAAAAAGTCACAAGAAGTGCATGAAGATGATTCTTTCAGATCTGTTTTTCGATTTCTTAACGCTTGGAAACGAGCATACGACTCAAGATTCTATGTGTAATTTCAAACTATCCGAATCTATTTCAATTGTCAAATATATTGAAGTCTTATTTTTGGGTGTGACTTCCTGGTTGCACAAAATAATTCTATTGCGCCTTCAGTTATGTCCAGCCAACCTGGTAGATTGTATGTACAACCGAAACTAGAAGCTCATAAAGAAGTAAAACTTTCCATTGCAGATGTAACGGGATTGACATCTGGTAGTTTTTGGATTGGAATGTTCGACAAGGGAGAAAATTGGGGCTGGAAGTGGGAAACTAATCCTCCGGCGGTGACTTGGGCGAAATGGGCCACAGGATTTCCAAAAAGAAAGAAGGATGATTGTGTGGAGTTGGTCGGTGGAGGATTCATTGATAGCGTGTGCACCGATCTAAAAACTGCTATCTGCCAGAACGAAAACGCCAGTAAGTTTACTTTCCCCTCACACTGTTTTAAATTTCGCTGAAGGCTTATGTCATGTCCTTGGTCTTTAATATCCCGCCATTGATTAGTAAACTTAATAAACTAATTTACGACGTCAAAACCACAGAAACCTGCATCCGATACGCAATGTTACCCGGGGAAACATTGTACAAAAACAACACCGACATGATTTGCACCGAAGATGGGAAATTTCAGCTCAAAATAGAAAATAAGCGATTGAGAGGATTCGTTCAAATGGGAAACGATGTAAGTTTCTGAGCAACTAATGTTCATCATGAATGTTTGGTTAAAAGTTTTCAAAAACATGGAAAGAAGTATTAGCGCATGGGTCTCACAAATGACGGGAATATATAAAGTAGATTATGATCGTATGACCTGTTTCCGCTGATGTTCAGATCTTATTGATTTTAGAACAACGACTATTCTTTGATGCCACAACCAGAAAGTTTTCTGGATTCTACTCATTTTACGTTAACACTCAATGGTAATCTGGAAGTTTATGAGGATTCAACGTTATTCTTTGAAAGTCAGACCGCAGGTAAGTATTAATGTCTCCAGAATTTGTTCGATGAAACAATAATGCGTGTACTTTTTCGAAATTCGGCTAGGTTTTAAATTTAACAGAGCCACAATTCCAACATCTAACCGACATAACCAATTCCATTGTAAAATTTGCAAAATTTGAGCTTGGTTACATATAACTGATATTTCGTGAATGAGATATTGAGTGAAGAGTCTTATGCTATTAAACTTATATAATTTGTGTCGTCAAATTGCAATCAAGTTTGTCTGAATGTTGGAAAATTAGAATTGGCTCTAAATTAATTTATGTTATTTGATTGGTTAATTGATAGGTTAACATGTATGCCAAGCTCATATTTGAAACAAACTTATTAATAACCGGTGTAAATTTTCAAAATTTGTCTCATTTATCAACAGGCCCAGTAAAGAATTTAACACTGGATGAATTTGGAGGAATAGTTATTTACACTCATAACGAAGACGTCTTGTGGAAATTCGGATCATCCAAATATTGTGAGTAAAACATGTCCGAACTATTAACATCACACCATAAATAGCTGCAAATAGTTTTGACATAATATTTTGATCGAGTTGACAAGAATTCCGGCAATTAGTGAGACCTATTGACTGGCAAATCAATTTCGAAAGGTATATCTACTTGTCACGGCTTTATTTGAGCCCAGATGAACCTAATTTTTTTTCTCAACTCCTGACAGTTCATTTGCAATTTTCTAAGAAATAAACCAATTACTAAATGTCTTTATGTGTATAAAACACCAAAGATAGGCAGGTAATTTTCAAATAGTTTATGAATAGAGTTCAGAAAGCGCATCATGAATACTGTTTTTGATACAAAGGCTTGTTTCGTTTTGCAGATACTCACAACGGGTACTCAGATGTACAACAATGTAGGAGCCTTATTACTCACACACACTGGAGGCAAGTTTTCAGGTAAATCTCACAAGTGTTGTTTTCGTAAATATCCAAACTGGGCTAAAATTGTCTGAAAACATTCAAGAATCTGTTCCGTTTTTGTTCTCATTTTGCCAAAAGATAAATTCAAAGACTTAATTATCACAGCGCCTCTTCCGTAAGAGCAGACAACATGGGCGGTCCTGAGACGGCATTCATCGGTACACAGGAGATGAGAGAGGAGAGACGGGGAGGATGGTGCGCCGACTCTGCAGACATGGAACCTTGGCTGCAGGTAACGGGATAGAGTGACCACACCAATTCTCAAGAATAACATTAATCTCGACATGAAGACTTTTCTGTTCAAAAGCTAGTGCTTTCGGTACAAGCTTCTCCCCAGAACATTTTTAGGAAATACAACTCTTTTTGTGATACCAACTATTCCTGATTACTCTGGAGACAATTTAGTTAAAAAACTAAATGAATTATTGGAAATTTAAGGCTACATAAGCAACTACGAATCTGGCATTAAGTTTGCTATGATAATTCATAGATCCATTGTAACTGGACAATAGACTTACTTTAAAATGCGTAGTGGTTCTAATTCATCAGCTATGAAGCCGATGTCAAGTTAGTTTCACAAACAAAGAATCCTTTCCTGTACAATTTTGGTCACCTCATTTTTTTCGCACAGGCTGATGTCGGCTCCCCAGCACTTATTGGGCGACTGCGCATCCAAAGATTAAACGCCTATGAAGAGACAGACCGACACTACATATCTCAATTCTATTTGTCATACAGTCTCAACGGCTGGGAGTGGAATACTGAGCTTCATCAGGGCGAAATCAAGGTAAGGTGCAATGTAAAACACGATCTATTTTAGTATTGAGGAAGTTGTAAACATTTCAATTTGTCTTGATCGTAAAAATGAAGTTTTTGCAAATGTTCTCATTGTAGTATTACACAACAAGTCTGTCACCCGAAAAATGGGAAGATTACTTCCGCACAAGTCCTGGTATATTTGCTCGCTACCTGAGGATCCATCCTAGGACCTGGTCTGGTGGACCCTGTCTGAGAGTTGACGTCTTTTCTTGTCCAAGTGAGCGTATATAACCATTTTTTCGTTCAAAACCCGTGCATATTTAAAATATTAATGTGAGTTAATTTTATGCCTGTACAAATATAGAAAATTATCGAACCCTGTCTTTACAGAGAGTGTTGCGACAGGTCAACCCAATTATCTGCTGAGATCTTACAGTCACAATACCAACAAAAACCCCAGAGTTACAAACGGTTTCATGACTCCCGAGTTTCACTATTACTGTAACCTTCCATCTGCATACTATGTAAGTTATTTGTATGTCTCCTAGGAAATTAATCCGGCAAATTGTGCAACTATTGGTGCCTTACATTGAAGTAGGAACTTCTTGCCGAATTGTCCCAGTGATTGCATAGAAATATTATTTGTAGCGTAAAATACATATACATATATGGACAGTATACATATGTATACAAATCTGAAATGTATTTGAGGCTGAAGATTATCTTCTCATGCAGGAATAATTCTAAACAGCGGTTCCAAGTTTGCAAAAGCCGGTTATTATTCGAATATTATCTCTTAAATTTCCATTAGACTGTGGATTACATCTTTGCAGGATCCTGTTATACGTATTGACCTTGCTACAGAGATTTGGGTTAGGGAAGTTAGAATAACTACAGTGCCTGGTAAGTCATGACAATAAAACCAATTTTCTTGATAAAGCAAAGGCCTTAAAAGCTAAACTAGTAACAAAATATGATGTTTCATGACTGAAAGGATGTATTTGTAATGGGCGTCAAATTTAATTAAAGATTTGCATGATGATAAACCGAGTCTGATTTTGTCAATCTTAGAAATCAGCTAAGCCCATTTAAGTCTAAATGAATTATTAATTAATATATTTAGGGTTCAGACCCTGCAAAAGAACAAGCTGTCTCGGACCAGAGATACAGAAAGCTGGAATCGAATTCATTCAAATCGCCAGAAAAGGCTCAGATCGCTCCAATAGACTACTTATTTTTATATTAAGCAGCCAAACTGAAACGGAATGAACAACTGGTTTAGTCGGTACACAATATCAATGAAAAATAATAAGACTGTTGCAAACTTAAAACAGGTGACGATATGACCAGCGCAAATGTAGAAGTTTGGCCAAGTACTAATCTGTACTGGCAGGGTAACGTCAGAACCAACTACCTCTGCGCAAGAGATATAGGACCGATACCTCCCGGAGAAGCTAAATCAGTTATTTGCTACACTCCCCTGAAGGTGCTTTCTGTTTTCTGTTAAATATAAATCTATTACGAGGGGTGGATTAAAATGTTGTTGCCAGCTAAATTTAACATTTCCTACAGCTGTTTTTGCCGAAGAAATGGCATACAAAACTTGAAACAGAAGAAAGCAAATTTTGTAGTTATTGCTTTGCTAAACATTTCCACAGTAACAAAAAAGCAGACTGGCTGTACCACTTCTATGTCAGTGAAAGTGGGCTAAATGTGTTGTTCTTGTTGACAGGGGAATGCTGTCGCTGTCTACAAGATTGGCAATTACCGCTTAGGCGCATGTGAAATCGAAGTCTTCCCAGCTGAAGGTATGTGCCAGAGGTCCCCGTAAACTAACACTTTGACCTCCAATCTCTTCAGGTTTCGGTGATAATTTTTAAACATAACTGTCTTTCAAGCACCAATACAATTTCAACCCATGGGCTTTTTGATTGCATAATTGACCTTTCTCAAGATAATATATTGTTTCAGACCAAACAGTAGTGCCAAATCCTAATTACAAGAGTGAATGGATCAATCTGGACCTTTCTGAACTAGAAAATCGTCACCTTGAAGTTCCCCATGGTTTGGGTTCACTTCCTGTTCTAATCAGAGTCCTTACCAAACCCCTATATGGACCAAACAAAGGCTTAATATTTGAAGGTACGTAGATCTAATGCTTTCCACATTTTACATTGGAGTAAAGGACGGAAAGAAAGGGAATAAAATAAAGAAATTTGGGAATTTACACAAATATTAAATTGAGGTTATATTTCCACAGCGCACGCATCAAGCTTGATGAATTCTGATGGCGGTGTAAGTGGCACTGTGTATCACTTTGACGAGGATAAAGTATACGTAGATTTTCTGAGATCGCGTAATGCCAGTGGAGCTGGTGGGCCTTTTTGCACAGGTCAGTTTCAAATAAACGTTTGAACGCTTGTGATGAAAAGTTTCAGCTCATTGGTCCATTGACCAATATTACGTTTATTGATGGTATATGATGACAACAAAACAAATGTTCTTTCACGGAAATATTTAAAGCACCAATGCCTAATAAGTAAGGGCTAAATTTTGAAACAAAGTTTTAACTATTTGACGAAGGTACGTATGGATGGAGTGACGTGAATCATCACTGTGAGCCAGCAGTGGACGAAAATTCCAACTCCACACAATTAGTGTCCGTCTTAGTGCAAGCATGGAGTCTCTGCAATCTTCCCAGACCGGATTTCATATCAAAACCTCACATTGTTAGTCAACAAGGTTGGGATGAATGCTTTTGTAATTAATATTTGAGATGTATTGATACATTCCTGAAAATCAGGAACATCGATTCGCTTGGATCTGCAAAGAAAATGCCTTTTCTGCTTTACTTCTTAGCCACTTGTGCAACAAAAATGCAACCAATGTGTTCTATCTGATAAGTTTAACTTAAATTTTCAGCCACAATCAGCTATTACGACATAGAACACTATCAGAAGGGTGTGCCAGATATGGTGGTAGTGCAATTGAAAGCTCAGTACAATACTTCTGAATATAGATACTTCAATGTTAAAAGTATGACTTAAATATTATGCTTTTAAGATAAAGCTATAGAAATAAAATTTACTTCTTAAAATAGACAGTATCATTGCATTTGATCATCGCAAGGGATCACATATTTTTACCTTTGTTGAGTACCTCAAAAGAAACAAATTATTTCATCTGTACGGGCAAATCTTCAATGTTTTCTACATTAAGCTATGTACAAAAGAGCTGACCTATTGACACCAGTAGCAAATGTTAATTGCGAATTTGTTGAAACTAAAGCATTGCAGTTTGATGTCAATCTTTATTAGTTTTAGATGGTACGAAAAGTTATGTATTAAAATACAATAATTTAGATGGAGGTATCACTCGTACGGAATTGGATACCAATAGTGGCATGGTGGGATTATCGTACAGCGATACAATACTAAGGCTATGGTTACCTTCTGCTGATTGTGAGTACCTACACAGAGCAGATTTCTGCTGTTCAAGTAATTTTGACAAATAGTCAGAGTCAGATTTTATTTTTCACCACTCTTCCTTTATTTGTAGTTGCTTTGTTCAGTAATGTCGGATCTCTACCGGAACACCACTGGTCTTACCGTGGAGACGTTCAGGTTAAAGTTTACGTCTGGAAAACCTTGGGTACACCGCATCAGAAGAAATACTTTGATCTGAAGGACAGAAGCTTTAATCCCGATACCTTCTTCGCCATCCAACAATTTCAGCCAGAAAATGATCTGGTAATAGCAAAGGTTAGTTCACTCTGCCTTTTTTTTCAGAAATGAAATTCTAGCCTCTGGTATCTTAACGATCTGATGCTATAGAACTGATGCTATAAAAACAGAGACTCCTTTTATTTTATTTTAATACAAATTTGTTTGTACAGATTCGAGTAAACGATACATCTGATCCTGAGAATCCACAGTTCTTTTACTACAATGCATACGCAGATATGAACCAGCAGGATTATGGGATTATATTTGCATACAAACACAATCAGTTTCGGTATGTTTAAATCAGTTTGCAGCCGGTGTAGCATTTTGACCTGTTCAATATTTTCCCATTTTCATGGAGCACTGTTTAATGGCCCCTTAGTACGAGTAACCCCCTTCTCCCATCTGTCGGGTTATATAAAATGACCTCTCTTATGTAGGTACACCCCAGCCCGGTATTGGAAAATTTGAGGGTGTTTTCCAGTGCCCCGTCGGGAGACTGGAATATGCAAAATGCTGCATATTGCATAACCATCTGTATATTTATTGTAAATCACTCCTGTAAAACATGTCTTTGACAACAGTGTCTCTGTTATCAAAAGGGTGCCTCCGTGGGATCGTTTGTTTCTTTTCCTTAAATTTCTTCAACGTGATTACTGATTCTGTAGACTGTGGTGGCCAGACGAGAGAAACAACGGATCCTACTTTACATCGATGACGGGATTGTCCACCAGTAGACCTACAAATCTTGCTGTTATCATACCTCCATTGGACAAGATAGATATTACTTTTTATTTCTACCATTTAGGTTAGTATAGATTACCACGGTTCCAAAGAGTTGTCATCGCTTCCAAAGGTCGCAGAATTCCTTGGTATTCAAGTGTTTTTCTGCAATTCAGGCCACATCGATTCATGTCTATGTATTCAATCTGCCATAATGTCTTTCTTTTAGGCTTGCCTGCAAGAGAGACGTGCGCACCCCTGACACAAGTAGGAACCAGTCTCACAGATGAATGTGCAGATTCGGGAACCAACCTCAAATATCTATGTTTGGGTACTCGCTCCGTTGAAACCGCAACTTGTGAGGAAACCAAAAAGGAATGGAAATTTGAAAATTGCTCAGGTAGACAGCTTTTAACTAAAATAGACTTTCGGTCCGATGGTTGGATTGACTGAACTTGTGGTGGAAAACATTCCATTTAAACTGAAAAAAACAAAAGGTTTATTCTCCTTTGAACGATGCAGTAATACAATGAAATCAATCCGAGTCTCATTCCATATGGATTGACTACTCAAAATGTTTATACTTTTGGTAGATTTTAGCTTTTGAGTAATAATATGATACAAAATCAAACAGGCAATGACATCACTTGGGCTCCATATGATGGTAACGTATACAAGTTATTCACTGAACGGCGGAGTTTCAGTAGTGCGCAAGTGAAGTGTAAGGCAGAAGGGTCACACCTTGCTAAAGTACTGGACAGTGAACAAGAACAATTTCTCCTAAACTACATCCTGAAGTTAGTTGGCTGACTTTTACTTTGTCATAATTTCTTCAGAATCACGTTAACATGTAAATTTCTTTTTCAATGAAAACTTTTTTTCTGAAATCGTAAAAGAATAAGCAAAACGTCTCTCACTTAAATTGAAAGCAACTGTGTTTTTCCACTAGTGAAAGAGTCTCGTTTCATAAAGTCATTCTACCGGGATAATGTCACGTAAAAGTTTCTTATTTTTGTTTGGTTTAACTATTCTAGTCCTATTACAACGACTACAACAACCACCGCAACAACATCAACACCTTCACCAATTACAGCAAGCAACTATACTGGGAATATAACAACTACAATAACTGAAGCAACAGAGGCGCCCACAACAGTAACTGAAAGTCCCCTCAGTGAGACCATCGCACGTTACTACCTGGGATTATGGACAAATGGGGAGGAGTGGTTCTGGTCTGACGGAACCATTCATTTTATGAATGTGGATCTAGCTTTAAATAACATCACTAACAAAAGCTCCGCAACAGGTCAGCAGAAGTTTTGATCGTAGTGTTTCTACTGTGCGAATGTAACGATGAAGCCATTTATTGTTAATGAGTATTCTCGCGTGCGAATTATGGAATTTACCGTAAAGCTTGATTATCCAGCAAGATAAATTGTGTAGTGACGAAAACAAAAATGAAACAACTACCAAATCCCTTTCAATGGTGCAGATTCATGTTTACTTCTTGTTATGTTCAGTTTTAACTTTGACAATCTGAATACATTTCCTCAATAGATGCAGCAACAAACTATAAAGAATTGTGCCTGGCGATGGTGCAGAATGGAAGTGATGTCACCCTGGACATGGTCGATTGCGACATTGAATTACAATTTCTCTGTCAAAAGGAAGGTAAACTACATTCAACGCAAAATCATTTTTGACCCCACGAAGTTTTCTATGTTTCATCTGGATAAATATTTTAAAGTAGCCTTTCAATTGGTTGTCATTATCTTCACAGATTGTTACGACAGCGAAGCTAACACAATATTTTATCCTGAGAGGTACATTCCCGCAAATAGAGACCCTGATACCCTGTACACTGATTGTGTGGAAAGTGTGTCGCAATGTGTTGAAAAATGCGCTGAAGAGACAAAAGGATCGTGTCAAACTGTACAGCTGATCAATAGTTCCCAGATTGTTGCAGATAACAACACCACAAGTTTGTTTTTAATTGTACA
This sequence comes from Haplosyllis leylae, assembly GCA_038406175.1. NCBI lineage: Eukaryota > Metazoa > Annelida > Polychaeta > Phyllodocida > Syllidae > Haplosyllis > Haplosyllis leylae. The sequence goes on from JBCAUG010271769.1 coordinate 23,723, forward strand.
ATTACTGTATTAAATAGATTAAATTAGAGTCCCTTCACATACACCCTCGTGGAAAAGATGTAAATGTCTTAAACATTATGAATCAGGAAGGGCTGGCAGAGAGCGGGCAACTAACATAAAAGCTATCATGACGCTCCCACATCCCACACTCAGCAAAGCTTGTTTCCATTTAGGTATTTGCGGGATATGCGGAATGTACGGCAGTGGTTCAACACCAGTCATAAAGGACAAGGAAAACAAAGACATGTTCAAGGACATTCTGTATTGGTCTAAAGTATGCGTACCAGGTAATGTTGTTTCTTTTCTTATTTTTTTACATTTTTTTTTTAAAGATTATAAGTAGTAAGCACTCAACATGTGTGCTGAAAAATTAAATGTACTCTAGAAGATCTTTCCCATGGAATCATTTGCAACTTCAATGAAAACGTTTTAAAAGCTTAAAATTATACAAGCTTTTGTCTTCCTTGGATTTCAGCCGTGCAACCTTATTGGGATCTCCTTTATGTGATAAAGTCACATCATGAGAGGAATTTTAGTTCTTCGTTTCTTGCTGGATCAGTTCGAGGTGAAGGAGAAATTAATGTAACATCCCAATGGATAGTTAATCAAAATTACACAGAATACAAAACAGCAAGAGCTGAACACTGGAATGGAGTACAGCATGTAAGGAAATCTAATGTCAGTTCAAAACTATTAAATGTTGTCAAGGTTATCTTGCTAGAAAATTCTTTGAGAATTATTCTGAAACAGACAACAATATTATTTCAATTTTATTCCAAGGCAGTTAATTTTAATGCCTCTACAAAATATCCTTCAATTAAATAATCCTCTTTGAACTGAACATTTTTAAGAACAAAAAAAATGAAAAGACAGGCCACTATTGAAAGAAGTGTCACTCCAGAATGAAGGATGATGGAGTGTCCTCTACAAAAATGTCTCAAATGGCAAATACCAAATTTTTGCTTTTGTTTGTATAGCTGAAGCTTGTGCTGATGAAAAAAGAGGAGATGGTAGAACAGATCATTTTTTATGTAACAGGAACCACTAGTTCAACCTGGATGCAGCCAAATCTAGTCACTTCCACAACATTTAATATACGGGTTGTTGAATCTGACCTTCAAGTTGGCAGGTAAATACATGAATAACGCAATTTAGTTCGAATCAAATATCCCATGTCTCATTTATTTGAATAAAGTAGAAAACACATTACAAGCTTAAACGTTTAAAACTCAACTACCAAAGAATTCTTTTGCTGTCTCTTGTAGTAAATCATGAAACTGCTTTCCTTTTTAGGTGCTTAGATTTTGATTTAGATTCAAATCTTTACATAACTGAGGGACTAGGTGTATGTAGTACCCTCTCGACGAATGCACCAAACATATCACAAGAAACTCTAACCGAGATAGAAACGAATACAGCAGGAATTCCATCGTTCTGGTACAGAGATCCCGATTCTGACACAGGTAATCAACATTTTAGACGCAATTTATATCCACTGTATTTTTTTTTAGTATGGTCTGATTTAATGTATATCATATGTGATATTTTAATATGTTTCAGGATTTAGTCCAGCAGATTCAGTGGTCCTTTATGCCAACAAAGGTACATAACATATCAAATAAACAGTGTTTCAGCACATTGCAGGAATTAATATTCAAAAACAATATTAACAAATCATGAAGAAAAGCAATGTTCTCATCGAACATGTTATCACACAGGATGTTGGGTTGAATATCAGACAGATTCTCTGACGGAATTCTACGATCTCAAGAAGAATGGTTACATTGGTGACAACGAAAAACGATTTGTAACGCAAATAAGAAACGGTGCTGACCATTACATGTTCCTGTCTGAACATCCGCATCCTTACATGCACAAAGGTTAGCTGTGTACAAACCACAAAACTCTCAAGTACTATTCTGTATGTAACAATGAAAGTAAAACAAACATATCACACATGAGAAAATCAACACAAATATCCTTCCGTGGCGGATCCACAATATCCAAGCCCTATTGTTTTCTTTTTAATTTTAGGAAAGTCCATAGAAATCCTTTTTTACAGAAGTGAAGAACCAGCGTATATGGTTCTTTGGGATATATTAGGAGAAAGAAAGGTTTGTGTTTTGTAAAAATCCGAAAATGTTTCATGTTTAGCGATTTTATAACACTTTCCTTGTTCAAGACGTCAGATGTATTTGACTAAACCAGTGAGTACATACACTGTAAGTCCGTGTCTATTCACACCGAGCGTCAGCGTTGATGCTTGGAAGATTATCGTAGATACGCACCAAGCCTCACAGTGACGCTGGCACTGATGGGTTCCAGATCCTTTCCAAAACATCAACCCTGAATACTTATTTAGTTGTTCAATGGATTCTGAAATTTGTTTGACTGTGTTTAAAGTTTCTCTTGTTTTATTTAATTAGAGACTACATATTTGGAAATGACCTCTTGTTTTTCTTCCAAAAATTTTCATAAAGTTTCTGTCTGATGAACATAAATAACCACAAAAGGCTTACTCTGTTTGTATCAATTACAAGACTTAAGATTCAAATGGATAACAAATCGATAACAATTACAGGTATTGGGTACTTCAAATGTGGATATGTTGGACAGTTCTGTTTGGTTGAGTTGGGAGGGAGGAGTTGTTGCTGCTGGGAAAGGCTCCGTCGCAGGAGAAAACGTTGCGTTTTCCCATAGCATAGTTTTTCATCCTCACCATATCTATGTGACTGGAGACAATGCCAAGTGGTATTTTTACATAGGTATAATATTTCTGCTAACGTGAAACGAATTAATAAAAACAAAAAGATTACGTACAGTTTTAAATTGCTCCTGTTCTAAATAAATTGGAAACTCAGCGTTAAACATTTCACCAATCATTTTTGTCTTTTTAGATGCAACGTGCCCGAATTTATGGTTATGGAATACAACTCAACCGTACTATCCAGTGTACGGATCATGTGCAAAGGAAATCAGATGTCTGGACGTGAGCAACAGTTGTAACATTGAAACGAAAATATGGATTTTCTATTTCTCTCTTGCAAAACACCCTTACTATATATGATTTTGCCAAAAACGCTTGAAGTCACGAGCGAAGTTTACTGCAACATGTTTACTTTTTTGACCTTTCGAGTCATTTTTACTTTTAACCATTTTAGGGCTACGTCAGATCAGACAGGCTACCCTCATTTATCACAAAATACGACACAACTTGTCAACAGAACGGCGAATGGAGTGTTGTCAGTAACTGTGAACGTAAGTTATCTTTTCGCAACACCGGAAATGTTTAAACTTTTTTATGCTAGTTTCATTTTCAGAAGATTTCCAATAATGTTCCAGAGCAATTTAGAAATCAATTATTCGTGATAATTGGTCACAAAATCTCATTTTCACCATGATTCTCTTGTTACTGATCTTCACGATATTTCTTACAATGTTTCATACAAGGATGTGTGTTTTTAGGGATACCGTGTCCTGAACTGACTGTTCTCAATGCAAATGCTACAGGTGTTCTTGGAGTCTTCGAAGACATAGTCTGGATCAAATGTGACGTTGGATACATAATACGTAAGCGCAGATTTCGCATGTAGATTATATCCTTTGTTTGGTTTTTAGGGTTACTCTTTAGATTTATAGCTACCAATTTACCTTTTTCCAAAAGATTCATTCTCAGTGAAAGCAATATGGATCAAGAATAATATACCAATTGGAATGAGTAAATGTTCTGCAAATATCAAAAAGGTATTTCAGGCGAAAGTGGGTTTTCACCTCAACTTAAAGATTTCAACTACACGACTGAGATTACGTACTGCAAAGCTAATGGTCAATGGAACAAGACTATCAAATGTGAAAGTAAGCTGTGCGCGAAGCTACAAATTTAATCAAATATATTAAAGAGGAAAACATTTTTGGAACCATAAACAATTCTTGGATTGGCAATTTGTATTATTCAAAACAACCTATAAAAACAATTATTGTTCTTTTTTTCAGAACAACCGTGCTATGATCTACAAGTTGATAATTCTAACGTAAAGAATGGATTCCCCGGTGTTTATCTTGATTCAAAGACGATCAGTTGCGATGAAGGGTACTAATTGCTCGGTCAAATTGTTCACTTGAGCATTGGCTTTCTCTAAACTTTATTTCCTGATAAAAGTATGGTCAGAATTCAACTTCAACAGGTTAATTGAGAATGCCAAATAGGCTAAGTTTCTTATTTTATTTGTGTACATTCCAGTTACATTTTTCCGGATTTGGAGCATTTTCATTCAGACGCTTGGTGTACGGCGAATAGGACATGGAACATCACATATGAGCCACCCTGCAGACGTAATGTCAAATTATGAATTGATTATTTCGGATGAATTTTTCAGACAAAAATTTGATCAATAAGAAATCAATAAAGCCCATACTTGTCCAATAAATGTAAAGTATTTGGTTTCTGTATGCTAATTCTTTATATCTTTCATGTTTGTTTTTTTTTTCCACAGGAAGACCGTGCCGAAATATTACGGTTCCAAATTCTGACACAGTCAACGTTCCAGGTGTTTTCGAGGACAGAATACACATTAAATGTGACCTAGGCTTCTCCTTTACCCTGGATGGAGTAACACGAATCTTAGAATACGACTCGGAATGCCTATCTAATGGAGAATGGAGTAAAAACATAACATGCGAAGGTGGGGACAATGCAAAAGAAGTTCCTTGAGCAGTTTTCTAAATTCCAAATGCAACTGTTATGTCAAATTTAAATGACAGTTACTCAAATTTTTTACAAATATTTACGTTCTCAAGATATAATGAATGTTCTGCATGCACGGTCAACTCTGAAAGTTACAAACTTTTCCGTAATTGGAACCATAACAATGTCAATATCACTTTCAACACACACTAACCTTTATAATTCCCAAACACTAACACTTTGCCCTTCTTCTGCATTTTCTTTCATTGCTTGTAGTTACTCCCTGTTTAGCTGAAACAATCCTAAAGTCTAATGCTACTAACATGGCTGGTGTTTACAATGACACTAACCTAATCGTTTGCAAAGATGGAAATGTCGTATCAACGGATGAGAATATCACATCCTACACAACCAGATGCAACAAGTGGGGCCAATGGACAGTAACTGACGCATGCATTGGTAAGTGAAGAAGATTAAAAAGGACGCTCAGTTAATTCAACAAGTTGGAACTCACAAAAGAATAATCTGTAGAAACCCATGGAATGTAATCTCAAAAGGCATCATGATATCAAATAGCATTGGATTGATTCATACTGGAACAATTAGTAGTCCTCTTGATAGCACGATCTTTCGAAAATTGACTTTTCCAGGACGAAGATGTGATCCTTTGGTACGGATAGGTCACAGTAATCAGGCCACGGAAAGGCTGATGCGTTTCCCAGAAGTTCACACCATTCAGTGTGATACAGGCTACGTAATGGACGACCAAACAACAAAAACCGTGGAAGCCACATGTAACGTGACGGACCTAACGCCAGCTCTCCAGTACACCACCACTTTCAGCTACAACTCCGTGAAGGATGTCCCAACATTGGAGTGCGAAAGTAAGTGTCGACAAAATATTTGCGACTGAACCAACAAAGGAAAGACTGTAATTTCGTCTTTCCATTGACACCTTACGAGTCAGAAAATCAGAAATACTTTGTATCAATAATCATTTTATAATTGTTAAATTTTGATAACATATAGAAAAAGAATAAATACAACAAGTATTCATCGTATTTATTTCCCTAATCAGAGAAAAGATGCGCTAATCTGACCGTAGTCAACTCGGTGAATACTTATAATATTCCTGGAGAATATCTAACAAGTCATAATGTACAATGTTCTACGGGTAATGCTGCTGACGGGAGCTGTTCGTGTAAGTACCAATATTGTAAGGTTGATCATCTTCGATTAATAGAATTTGTTTTGTTCAGAAAGAATAACAAGACATCCAAATAAAACGTGCGTCTCTTTTGAATCTGAGTTCTTGACGATATCCCGGAGTAATATGTGCGTCCTTTTCTGCGCGTAAAATATTACTCTCCAATTTGCAACAAAAAGGAGCATGTTCAGTCCAACCATTTTGAAGCGTTTCACTAAAATCAGAAGTTTACTGGGATCGACAGTGAGGCGAATTACGAGGGTACAATTTTCTATTTTTTGTAATCCAACAGCTGCAGCCATGACATCGGCATCGTCCTGCGACACAACTTATAATACTGAATGCAATGCAGAGGGCTCCTGGACAAGGAACGACACATGCGTTCGTAAGTTAAGTCCTTCAGTTTCTCAAAGAGTCAACTGTTATATTTTAATGTACATTTATGCACAACAAAAATGTTAGTTTTTTAACTCCGTTCATGTAAGTGAAACCTTCGACTATTTGTAGAAGGTAAATATGTGTCTTCAAGCACACATTTGTTTGAATTCTTAATGCTTTGGGCTTGTAAATTTCACTTTACTTACAATTTTTAGGAATTGCCTGTGCAACTTTAAACATTGAGAACTCCAACTACAGCAGCACATTACTCGAGGGTTTTTACGGGGATATCAGGTTTATTGATTGCGGCACTGGATATTCCACCCGCCCAGCGTCAGACGATTTAACGATCTATTCAACGCAGTGTAATGAATTTGGTCTCTGGACGGACATTGGGCATTGCCAAAGTAGGATATTTATTAATGGCCTGCAATAATAAATCACGGTTACAAATAGTAATTAACAGATCTTGACAAACATTTCTCATATTTAAAAAATTAATAACTTTATTCCTGACGCGAATCCGTGATAGTTGTGTTTATTATGTATACACCAAAAAGAGCTACTTCTTATTGGTTAAAAGCCATCACATGACTCCCAAATAGGGAATAAAACTGTTTATTCCTCTGTTTATTCCCCATAGGGAATAAAGCTGTTTATTCCCCATAGGAAAAAAACTCTTGAATTCCCCCTGATGATGTCATTATGAGCATCAGCCAATCAGAGGGTTCCTTACTGATGACATCATGAAGGGGATTCCACATTTGTTTACTTTTGGTTAATTGGAAAATCCCTTTATAATTTCATTATTTACCTATTTAATGATAATAATTTAATATTTTAATTAAATAAATACATATATAAACCTAAGTTTTGATCAGGAATATACAATTTATTTCCTTCAGGGATCTTTAACAGCTTATTTCCTTCAGGGATTTTTAACAGCTTATTTCCTTCAGGGATCTTTAACAGCTTATTTCCTTCAGGGCCTTTGGCCCTTCAGGAAATAAACAGTTTCAGATCCCTTCAGGAAATAAATCTGTATATTCCTTCTCAAAACTCATCATATTGGCTGTTTCATCTTTAGGTTGTGTTTTTTGTCATGATCTTTTCCCAGAAAATGAAGCCTGTAGAAAACTATTTTGTGACATTGTAGAGAGAATTTGTGAAGATTTGACAGTGGACCACAGTACCAATGGCATTATCAGCGGTCGCGTATACTTGGATACAGAACGGATAGTCTGTGACACAGGTTTCGAGACACCAACAAAAGAACCATCCTTCTCAGTCCGGTGCAACTACGATAAAACATGGAATTCTACATTCTGTCATCGTACGTTTCGTTGGACTATTTTGACAATGGAATTGTTCTTGGACAAAAATGTTGAACATTTTTCACTTTATTCTAAAGTTGTTTTAAAATTTTGTCTGAACAAACAAACTAATATATATTTAAGCTTTCTTTTACAGCTGTGGAATGTTTTAACATAACCGTGAACAACTCTAATGCCAAAAACATCTGGGGAGAATATTTGGACAGAAGGACAATTCAGTGTGACATCGGTTAGAAACTTTGCATCTGTGATAGATTTCTATCTGAAATTTTTTGATACCAACAAACCTAGTAATTTGTAACAGACAACAAAGTCTGTAAAATGATGAAGAAGGTGCAACACTCAGAGATGATCATTGCATGGAATCGTGTGATCGTCTGTGGTGTGGAAATGAGCTTGTCCAGATGACAAAATATTCAACCGTTTCTGTGTAATCGATGGGCTGAAACCACTCTAAGTAAAAAAAACGGGATGTTGATATGTTAATGTAAAGGGTTAAATTATGATTTTTACAGAAGTTTTATCTGTGTGCATGATTTTAAGGTTACATTGGAGAAGACTTCTGTTCAATAACTGTTGGTTCGGGATCAGGTGCACTAACAACGTACACAAACTGTAGTGTCAACGTTTACGAAACACAATGTACTGCGACCAAATACTGGAGCAAACCTGGACACTGTATTCGTAAGATTTTTTTATCCAACTGAAATCATTAAAATAGGACATTAAAGCAGTTGTAGGAGTAATGACCAAAAAGTCAAAATTTTACATGTTAAGTTACATCATGCCAAGGATAAAGCATGCAAGGATATAGCATTACTAGCAGTGATCACTCGTTCGGCTGTCCAATTATTTACATGGATACTAATCCATAATGCTATTTTGTTCATTAACACCTCAACAGTGTTTGGTACAGCAAAGGCTATTGGCTGACAGGGTGGCCATATTTGGCGATAATTGCTAGTAATAAATGGGAATCTTGGTTTTCATATCAAACTTGTTTACATATGAATTCTCCATCTCGCATCATTCTCATTAAATGATGGTCCGTACCACAATATGTTCATATGTACATTTATCGCGATGTTTGTTTTTTACATATTGTGTTAAGAACATCATTTAATGAGAAAGATGTGAGATGGAGAAAGCATATATATAAGTTTCGCATGAAAATCAAGATTCTAATCGCCTAATTGTCTAATTATCCTTCGCATGATGTAACTTAACACGTAAAACTTTGATTTATTGTCAAAAACATAAATGTATTTGAAATATATTAGCAGTTTCAATTTATTCATATACGTCGCGGGTACTCGCATTCTGCAGGAATATATTGTCCTAACATCGAAGTCGACAATACAAATATCACTTATTCTGACACAAATCTGAGGAGATACGAAGACGTGGTGTACGGTGCGTGTGATGATGGGTGGGAGGTCAGCCTGAACATTTTTCACTTCTCAATGACATGTTCATCAACCGGTGTCTGGGATCCAACACCTCAATGTAACAGTGCGTAACCTTTATGTTAAGTTTATCTACTTCACTCCAATAAAAATGTCCTTCTGTTTGCTGAACTATTTGTAATTTCATTCAATGGATCTGGAGAAATAATCTTTTGAAAGTGGTAACATAAGTACACATGCTAGTCTTTCATCTTTCAGGAAATATGCATATGAAACTGAAATTGAATAGAAAATATTTCATTTAATACAGGAAGGAAATGTGAGAATTTAACCATACCATTCTCCGATATTAACAACGAATCTGGTGAGTTTGAGGGAACCCTAGTCGTGCAGTGTGATACAGGCTACGCACAGGAAGGATCTGACAACGCTGTGCTAACATGGACAGCGACATGCAACAGCAGCGCTATGTGGGACGTTTCTACGCCATGTGAACGTAAGTACTCTGCGTGAATACACATGTTCCGAAAGTAGTGAATTCAACATCGATTCATCAACATTACCGACCGCGTACGTAGTAGGAGAGGAGGTAATAGTTTCACAGGTGTTTGTCAGTCCACATGGGGGGTGGTACTCAGTCCAGCCG
>JBCAUG010271770.1:0-18058 GCA_038406175.1 Haplosyllis leylae
CCCCCCCCCCCCCCCCCCCCCCCCCCCCCCCCCCCCCCCCCCCCCCCCCCCCCCCCCCCCCCCCCCCCCCACCCGAGGACTTCCTTGTTGTGAAAAATCTTTCAGCATTGGGATGATTTCGCATGGATGACCATGTTTGGAATCACGTTTAGCTATTACAGTTTGGTAACCTTATCTATATTACGGTTCAATTATATCAGAGCAAAAGCGAAAAAATTCTTTGATCTTTACAAACTCAATACAAACACACAACTAGGAACACTATGTATCATTTCCAAGAGCTATCGCTTTCGTCTTCTCTTTCGCTTTAATATAAATGAACCTTTAATGGCTTGATGAACTTACTGCACTTGTGGTCCTTGCTGACACACCCCTCCAGACACAGTTGTTCTCCTTCTGGGCAGACATTTTCAGAACTCACAAGTATCACTGCAAGATACAATGAAAACAAAATCAACACAAGAGAAACAAAGAAAGAAAGTGAGACTCAATTATTCAATAGACATGATACAAAGCTAAAACTGTGCAATGTGTGTTTTTACAGAAAATAGTATTCTTATTATAAATGTCACTTTTCGAAACACGGTATATTTTTGGACTTGGGTTTAACTTTTAAAATAAGAAGTATTTATGTAATCCTTACCTAAACAACTGATCATAACAAACCACACCACATGATCTGGATGCATTTTCAAATTTCTTTGTTTAGTAGTCTCTTCCTGAAAAAGGAATTCACACGTAGGAGATATTATTGGTGCTAAACTATGGTACTCTACGTCCCAAAAAACTGATTTTTAGCAAAAGATTCAATGGCGATCAAGTTGACCTTTTGGGCAACCCGAATTCAGTTTTACTTTCTCACGCGGACAACCAACCATTTCAGCAATAAACGAAAAATATTTTGACCTGTAGGTTAAAAGAATGTGTGCAAAAAGATCACCCTCCGCAAATCATGATAGACTAAATTTAGATTCTCTATCAGTGAGTAAATTGTAGGTTTTATTAAATAAAGTAATCCAAGTTTAATATATTTTTGAATTTATTCAACCAGGTAAGTTGAAATGTCATCAAGACAGGTGAAAATGTTGTCAGGCAATCCGGTTTGATGAGTGGTCTCGGAATTCATATGTGGATGTTTTATAATTCGTTCACCAGGTTTGTACCCCTCCTTTTTTTCTTACAAAAAAGACTTGGAAACACCCAGTTGACAGAACATTTCTTATGTCTTGTAGTGATGTCACTTTTTTAGTATTGATCAACCATGGTAAATTTGTACTTGCAATATTTCCAATTATTTCTTCATTGGTAGCATAACTTCTGTTCAAGAAAAAGTTGAAGAACTGCAAGAGAAACTGGCAGAAATCCAGAAAGATGCCACCTCTAAGAAAGATTCAGATGCCGAAGCACACCGCAATTGTCCTGATCAAGGACCTTATTCACAAGGTGTTTGGGGATGGTTCTCACCTCTTCATCACTGATGGTGCAGGGGACCTAATCGGTACAGGCAACCCTGACTCTATGGAAGAAGACAACTCCCCTTTAGAGGAAGATACCTTTGAAACAGCCTTGTCCCAATTGGGCCAAACCTTTGAAGGAGAGGGCTGAGGGACCTCGTGATGAGCTTGACCCAACCACCATGGATATACCAGAGGCTCTTGCTAACAGTCTCATGGTGTGGCTTTGGAAAAATGACACTTGACGTGGGGTACAAGAAACATTTAAACTGTGTAAATGTCTGGCAAATGCTTCAGTCCCGAAGTTAGTGAAGATAAATGATGTGGTAAAAAAGCTGATGACCTGCACAGATGAAATTAAGGACAAATGTTTCAATTGCATATGTACCACCATAAGCATCCCACTCCATTCTCTCCTCACTTGGTTGTGTTTAACCAGCTGTTTGATGAGCTTTCAGACCGAACTGTTCACATTTTAATAACATCTGTAAAACTTTATCTGCATGTGGCACAGGCTATTGCCGTCACTCTTTTTAGGGAAATGTCATTGAAAATGTGGGAGTGGATAAGGGCAGATTACTTGCTGTGGCTTCAGTCAAATATCCAGCCACAGTCAACTACTGGTAGCTGGAACATTCAGTAATGTGACCAAGCAAAGAGACCAGCAAAGTGGCAAGACCAGCCATCTCTGTTAAAATGGGATGATGGAAGAAGCTCTTCAACCCTGAAAAAATATCTGCCTTTGTATCCATGGCATCACCCGCTGATAATCACCATATACTTCTTTTCTCCTCTCCCATGCTCTGACATTTCAGTAGGTATGTACCTCAAATACTTCTCATCTGCACGATATAAAGAAATACACGATCCCATGGTCATTGAAATGACCACTTCCTGTCCCATTATTTTTGGTCACAATTATCCAAAAGTTCTCCTGATAATTTGTCCCCACAATCTTTCCCATTCTGAACATGAAGCTGCAAAATTAAACATACAGCAGCTCCTCACCAAAAAGCTATTTTCCCTTCTGAGATGTGGATGTGACTTCTTTAGTTCTGTTTTCTTGTGCCCAAATTATATTATTCTTAATGTTTGGGAATAAAACAAATATGCATAAACAATTTATTCAAATTGGAGACCATACTTTGCATTCTCCACCTAATGCAACCATTGTTGTATGTCAACAACAGACATAACCCATGCATTTTTAGTGATATGATTGAGAAATATCACATTTATTTGAAGTTCACCTTTGATGGTAAAATATTTCAGCATATTGTGTAACCGTTCAGTTACACTGGATCCCTGCATCTATTCAGTTAAGTTCTGAAAGTAGTCGTAATACAACTCTGCTCACTTGATTGTGTGGAAACTTTTCATCTAAATAGTGGCTACTCAGTCTCGAAACGAGGAGATCTAGATTTAAATCTAGATCTACAGCTTTTTAAGATAGATTGCTTTGAATGTACAAGGACAAAAACACACAATCTTCTAATAATTTTGTTCTATAATCATATAGAATGCCACATACCGATTACTGGATCATCTTAACCACCGTAGTTGAGTGAAAAATAAAAAATTTAATTTTTGCAGAAAGAAGCAAATCTTTGTTGTCTGTCTAGCTGCTCCCGCCAGGAAACCCGTTCATACAATACTTACTTTACTTAAACTTGCCTTTAGCTTCTCTATATCTTGCAAAACTGTTCTTTCTTGTAATATATTCTACATGAAGTGGCTTTCAATTTTATTTCAACTATTTCATTCAATTTATAGCGCGCCAGCCGTAACCGGATACTAATCTTTTACTATTTTTAGAAAAAATAAGGGAGCATACCATCTTTCTCTGTTAAAAATTGTTTTCCCCGCCAGGAGTGGCGATAGTCTTTTTTTTTTCTGGGATATTTTTTGTTTATATTTCCCAATCCATTATCATTGGTTTGAAAGCTTTTAGAATTCTGTTAAATATTTTCAAGGTATTAAAGCAGAATTGGTGCTGGAACTACGTGTAGCTAGACTCCATTCCAATTGTACTTCCGAGTTCGTACGACCTGATCAAACACATCTTGATAGATAATTCAGTGAAAAAGAATTTCTAAAAAAAAACTATCTTCTTTTTCAATTAGTTCTTTATTATGTCCAATTTATTCATGTTACATTTTGATCGCAATATTTCCTTGACATTGCAAAACAGGAGATAATTTTTGCCTGCGTCATATTCCATGCACAATTTTGACAGATAATTCGGACTTCAAAAGAATAACAGACTTCGTTCCAAACTTTCTTTGCAAACTTTTTGATTGTGATTATTTCACCTGACTTTGAATCGTGAGAGGGAAGCTTTAAAATAGTCAAGGAGAATCTAAGATGTTCCAACAAAAAGAGGGGAACGCACCGACATGACCCTATTTTCTCTACAAATCTGCGGACACAATTCTTTGGGCCGCGGTGGAGGGTGAGGTGTTTAGCTGTCCTCTGGGGTCATCTTAGATCACTGAGAGTAGCAGAGTAGGAGAGCTGATGTGTAAGGTTTACTTCCATTAAACTTTATCTAACTTCCGAATTGGAATTAATTTATAAACTCTTGCCATTGGTTTTATTAAATTTTCTGCTGATCCAAGTTTTGATATTCACCTTACCATGTACTTTTGTTTGAAAATCCATTCGAAAATTGCTTTGGTGGATCCCATAAGTAAAGGGTAAAAAGAAATGTATGCGACTTGCGACTGCCTTTGGTGGCCTCTTTTTCCTCCCGACTTTTGATTTAAAAGATGCAGGGCAATGAATTTGCAGCTGCGTTGTGCATGCCCTAGTGGGTGTGTTTCAAAAAATGTGTACCAACTTTGTATTGTGTTGCCTAAATTTGATTAAGAATGCTTACTTGTGTTAACATTTAAAGGTTCAAGTTCAAATCTTTTGAACACACCTACACAAGGAATGTAAATCAAATTGACCATATGTATCAAATATTGAACTAATGACAAAGTAATTTACGCATTTGTAATAAATTACACTCGTACATAGGACACAAAAAGAGAAACGTTACTACTTACACATATCCATCCACAATGTGGAACACCTGTTGATAAGATAAGCATAGGTTTGTACCAGTTTGCAACCCTTGTGAAGGAAGAACATATGTAAGGGATGTGAGAAGCACGAACTGTGTCATTGCAAGGTGCCAGTGCAATACAAAAAAAATCTACAGGTAAAAAAATGGAAACGAAACTCATTCTGGAGATTGTTCCAGTTGTACTGGTGATATGGATTTTTACCCTTTTTGTCGAATACATTTTGACTCTTCGTAAATTACCACCCGGACCGCCATGGATATCCACTATAATAAGTAACCCGATGTTTCCAAGCAAAGGACATAAAACTCTAAAAACGTGGAAAGATAAATATGGAGACATTATTTGTCTCTCAAAACCAGACAGGAATATTGTGATCGTTTGTAGCGAAGAACTAATCAAGGAAGTACTTGTGGAACGAAGTGAAACTTTCTCCGGACGACCGTATCTTTACAGAACCAAAGTTGTAACAAAATTTCACGACACAGTCAGCTTCACAACAGATGGAGCAAAATGGAGGAAGATGAAGAAATCCTTGATGACAGCCCTGAAAATGTGTGGGGAAGGACTAGAAAGTCTAGAAGCCATTTCTCTCAGATCGATTCAAAAAGTTTGTTCAGAGATTTTGAAATTGGACGGAAAACCGTTTGATGCCGATGGATACGTTGGACACACTACAGCCGACATTATATCTTCATTGGTATGTAGTTTGATAAATTCTGTTCTTTTTAGCCTGGCATTTCTGTGAGATCTGACAGTTATAGAAGTGGATCTCTAGTCCCTGCTATTGTGTGTATTAATTATCTGATAAAGTACACACAATCTAGGAAGTACTGGAAATATTAAATAAGCTTTGCCTTTATAATTTAAATTGTAATCATTTTCAAAAGTTGCATTTTATTTCTGTCAGATCTGTCAGATTTGCTTGTCGTGAAAACCCTAATTGTATCAGATGTGTCAATCTTCATTCTTTTAACAATACTTCTTTCCTTATTTAGGCATGACCTTCACTAATACTATAGATATCTGCCGATTGTCTTGTCAAATTTGTTCAATATATCCAGAATTAGGACACGTAAAATCATGACATAACCTTTATGTAAAACATTCATTCACAAATTCTTGGAAACTTCAAGATGGACTATCAAAAACCACTTTTGCCTTTTGACAGAAACGAATAAGTTCCACGTCTTACACACATTGCACTGGTGCAAAATTACGATGCATAGACGAGACGATTATTGTACATCGATCTTTAAATTCGTGATACGACCCTTTTCGATTTCGGTGAACATAAAGTTTCGTTGCAGGTGTATGGTGAAACGTTTTGCAGTAAGGACTTGGAGATTCTCAAAACCATAGACGGTAGATCGAGCAGGTTGGTCTCTCCAACTGGGGAAGGTGAGTACCACAATATATTCTGTTGAAATTAGAAAAAATAGACTCTCTATGACTACAGAATGATATCCCAAGGATTTCCTTCTTTTCGTGATTTGTTCCATTCGAAAAACCCTCTCCTCGTACCAATGAAGGAGCTTCAACGCAACAGAGCGTCCAATACTACCAAATGTTTTTTAGGATCATCAAAACGTATTTTGAACAAAAAAATTTCCATAAACTATCGGCGTTAAATTTGTAAAGTGTTAAAATGTTTTTGTTAGAGCAAAGTACATTTCATAATTGTACATTAAAAGCTGTTGACATTCACGAAACAAGGAATGCCCAGGTCAATACACTAACATTTAGTTTGGCACGATCTTATGTCAAGGATGAACTGATAAAGTTTAACTTACACAATGTTAAGATGATAGTACTATTATCTGGAGACCATTCTTATGTAGGTAAGAAAATGTTACAATGACCCTGCTTTTTATCTTGAAGGTCAAGAACTTGAATGGTGCCCTTGGCTCCGATTCGTCAAACGCAATTACTGGAAAAGGCTAACTCAGTTACAAGTGGATGAATTTAGCTTCTTTGGAAGGCTTTTAACACAGACAAAGGTACGTTTTGAAAGCTTTTCTAATTTTAGAAATTCAGGGAATGCTACTTAGAAAATAACATCAGACTATGCCCAGCTACAAAATGCCACAAGTCTTCTTGTCAGTATTAGATAACATTTCAAATAAGAACATTCGATGTCCCCAACAATTCAAATCTTTTTCAATCCAGTTGGCATAATTAGCTCAGTCCGACAAATTTATGAAATCCATTTGAAAAAAAATGTTAAGTCAGTTAAGTTTCTACGAGAAGTACACACATTTGTACTTCAAAAATGTGGTCACAAGTCAGAATATCTTTCCATTTCAGTCTCATTAACAATTCACAAAATAGAATTTACGACAATCTCGAAATGTTTATGGCTTTATATAAATTAGGCAATTAATAAAATTTCAGAAAAATTTTGACGAAGCAAATCCAAAGAGTGCTCTGGATGCTTTGCTACGTGTTCAGCAGAATGATGCGAAGAATGGCGTTAGTCCGGCGCTCTCCTTCAATGACGCCGATATTCAGATGCTGTCCCGTGATATGCTCAGTGCAGGCAGGTTATTTCTATATTAAGTAACACGTATTATAATTTTTATTTGCACTCATTTCATCAAATTTCATAATAAAATGCCTGTCTAAAGTAGATCCAGGCATATCTTTTATGAAGTGATAACTCTCAGTTAAAACAAAATTTTACACACGAGTGAATGTTGATTTCAATTCTGAAATTGTTCACAGGTTTCTGTGTAGGTTGCCATGTTTCCATATGTGAGGTTATTAAAAAAAAATTCACTCAACAAGGAAAACTGGTTTTGATTAGAAATTGCTGGGAGGACAGGTAAATTTGATTTATTAATACAATTGCAGGAATGGTAACCACACACAATTCCCTGTATTCCTTACTTGGAATATTAACTCAGTACCCAAATGTACAGAAGAAATTACAAAAGGAAGTAGATACAATACTTGGCGGCAACTTACCAAACCTTGCCATCAAGGGTGATATGCCGTACACAAGAGCTGTGAGTAGCAGTCATCCAAATCTATTTGCACATAATTTACTAACACCTCATACCCCCGGCAGTAGGCTGCTGTTACTTAAGTGACATAGTTTTGTCAGTAACCTTTGTCCCATTTTTCCAAAGCTCTTTCAACAATACATCAATTTTCAAATAAGTTTATTTTGTTCAGACAATACTGGAATTGCTGAGATACACCACTATCGTGCCGCTGTTGTTACCTCATTGTTCTACAGAAGATACCAAACTTGCAGGATATTTCATTCCAAAGAACACAGAGGTAAGCATATTAAGCCGCATCTTCAAAATTCTCATTTACATCTGCGTGGCAGACATGCTAGCTATTCGAATTTTTCGCAATACACAAAGCTGGTGGTATTTCTGTATTTCTTGAATTTAAAAATAAGTCTATTTGAGAAATTAATTTAAGTTCAAAGCACTGTGACAAATGTGATTTTACATTGAAACTGATTCAGCTCTTCTTAATCTGTTTCCAATTTATTTCCATTGGAAGTTGTACAAAAATTGCAAATTTTGTGAATTACTCGAAAACACGAATCAGCATGAGGTATGATGTCCAAACATCTTTTTTTTTCGTTGTAACAGATTTGGATAAACGTGTGGAGTTTGCATCATGACGAGAGATACTGGAAGGATCCTTGGCGTTTTGAACCAGAGAGATTTTTGGACGAATATGGCTGTGTTCTTCCACCTGATCATCCAGACAGAAAAAGGTATTTTTTCTTGTATTTTAGTCATGAGCGTGAGGCTATTTTTGTCTTTCTTGAATCTGTTCTTAAACGTATCCAGAAATTACACAAAACGCCAGCGTTAGTTCATATGTGTTTGCATTTTAATTTATGTGATGTTCAAATTGACTGATTTCACGGATACATGGGCACAGTTTGTCAACTCATGTTATGTTCATTATCATCAACAAAACAATTCCCATTGTTTTAATAAAAAGTCTAATGCCAGCCAACATACGTGCACCAGATGTCGTTTTAACCCAACAAACACCTACGAACTACAAAGTGGCGGATCCAGGATTCGCCATCCGAAGGGGGACCCCATAGGTGGGAATCCCGATCAAATATATTGGCCAATTTTCCTAAAAAAAATGCATGAAAACGAAGAAAATTGTACTCTGGCTCCAACAGGGGGTGGGGGGTGAAACTACCTGGCACTGGCACTCCCCTTGGATCCGTCACTTCTATAGGTAATTTTCGGATAAAGCCTTGTTCACACGTAACGACTCCGAATTAATTTTAATTCGGCCTGATAAAAGTTTCAGCATTGTGCTGATGGTGTTGGGCCGAAATTCGAGCTAAATGGGTCCGGAACCCATTTAGTCCAACTTTCGGTCCAATCCATTGGCACAATGCTGAATTTTTATCAGTGCCTGTGTCTGTGTCGGTACGTGTGAACAAGCTTTAAGTAGTGAAACAGTTTTGTAAGCCACTGTTTCTTTACTTTTTAACTTCGTTTAAAAGTGTTCCCCTTCCGTTGTCTCCTATTCTTGACAAAATGTGAAAGAAGAACAGACTGACTTGCACATCCCTTTGATCCATTGCAGATTGTTGCCGTTTGGTGCGGGACGTCGTGCTTGCCCCGGCGAAGTGTTGGCCCGAAACCGACTATTCCTCATTGTCGCTTGCTTGGCGCAAAAGTTCACATTTGTAGAGGCTGAAGAAGATGTTTCTGGCAGGAAATATGATCCACGTTATTATGCGCCAGGTCTTGCCATCAAACAGAGGCCTTACAAGTTACGAGCGATTCCCAGAGAGCAGCAATAGAAAAGACAATTACTATCAAGTGGCATATTTAGGGGAAAGGGGTGTGCGTTTGTGTGTGTGTGTGTGTGTGTGTGTGCCTGTGTGTGTGCGTGTTTTAGATCAGAATGAAAAAAAAAAACAACAACATAAATATGCTAAAATTTGTGTTAACCTAATTTATATTGCATGTAATTACACAGGAAAAGGCTGTTTTATGTTTTTATATCTTTGACATCTTCAGAAGTGTTCCACATTCACTTTCTTGCTTTTGTTTGGAATGAAGGCAGAATTAATTAGAAAATATCACAAGAGCTAATAGAAAATTACCTTTACTTTTGTGGAATTCAGAGCCAAGGCAAAAATGTAACTGATAATGGTGTGTTCACACTAAGTGACACCGAGACCGATGCCTAGACCGAGACCGATGAAAAGGCTAAAAGTAGCCAATGGCATCAGAGACAGGGTCTCAGTGCAGTGTGAAGTGTTCTGCATACAACAGTGGAAGCCATAATTATCGTTATCATTCTCTGTCTTGGTCTCGTTCTCAGTCTCACTCAGTGTGAACACACCATAAGATCTATTTATAATTTTTAAATAGAAGAAGGACAGACCTTACTATGCGTTGCATCTGATAACTTCTGTCCAAGTCGAGGAAAAATATGGAAATTTTTTATAGGTTGTCCGCTAAAAAATGAAGAATTAAAAGGGCAAAATTTGACAATTTGTCGTCGACGTTGCGTGACTACTTGAACTGCATTTCACTGACTAATCTTAACGCTAGAGTTTGACACCAAATCCCGAATCCGGTGACCCAGTGAATCTCAGACCAGGGTACCGGTTGAAAGCTATACGGTACATTGCATGTGCATCCTTTTTTTATCAGTGATGTTGCACCAAATATTAGTTGACAAGAGAAAATTAACTGATATACAAAAAACAGAATGTTGACGAAGTGCAAAAAAAAGTATTTCCGATTCATCGAGACTAGATCTGAACCTAATTTAATTTCTGTACAGTGAAATGATAATAGTTGAAATTGGTGGCACTTTAACTGATTCCATAAATGTCAAAATAGATTTTCGTAAATAGTGTGACTACTAATATAATGTTAAATTGTTGAGATTCTGAAGGTTTATTAACCCTAAGCGTCAGCGTTGATGCTTGGAAGGAATACGTTGATTTTAACTTCATACTAAGGGGCAGCATCACTATCGACACTAGTTTCAAAAAATCAAATGGGATCTGGACCGATCCAAAAGCATCAATGCTAGCATCAAGGCTGACGATCAGTGTTCAAAGCTACAAAGTCTAAAAATTGCACACACAAGTCTTCCGGCGGATAGTGATGTGAATATAGCAGCAATATGAATGTTCGAGGTAAGCCTATTTTGTGTAGATTAGCATTTAACAACTTTATTCTCAAGAGAGTGGTGTAATTCTGTTTAAAGTTAAAATCAAGGCGAAATGCCTCCTGACTTCACTCGTTTTAGCACAGATACATCATTTGTCATGAACATTCTGAACAAAATTTTGTGCATTTCCTGTAAATGCTGTGTCATTAGCTCATTGCTTATTATTTTAAAATTTGGATTTAGAAACAGAAGGAACACAACTTGGTTTTTCCACAGAGCAACAAATAGTCGTTTGGTGGAAAAAATGATGTGAGAATGCTACTGTTGTGAATCACTGGGCTTTTTACTTGGATAATTCTTAATGTTTTGATATTTTTGGTGACTGAGCATTCAATTTTTCTGTCCAATTAGTTTTCTTAAGGTTTCATTGCTATGGCAGTTAATTCTCCTTCCATCAAAGGAGACAGCTGCACTACTAAGTTACCATGTCTGAAACTGTCAAAGCAATTCACGAAATGAAAACGAATTTGATAATGGATTACTCCACTACAGGCTTCTGTACTTAAAATGTTTTTGTTTGAAGATAAAAACCTCATGATTTAATGTTTTGTGTTCAATATCACATCTACAGCAACGACAATTAAACTGTACTTAAAATGATACGATTAGAAAATAAGAATATGGATTTCATTACAGTGTTTTTAAAACCAGGAAAGCTAATGATTGCCTAAAATAAATTCTGGAAAGGAAACTAGCTTTTTGGGGTGCTGATTTTAAGTATACTCAGGTCTTGAGGAGAGCCATCTTGGGTTAAAATTTTATTGACAAACTCCGCATGAGGCCACGGTTATGAAAAAAGGTGTCTGTGGAAAAATCATTTCTATTGGGTACAACGTCCTTGATAAACCTACAGAGGCACCATCAATATGAAAGGAAAAGAAAAATGCACTGTGTTCCTGTGTGTGTATAAGTTATATTAAAGGTAGTAATGGAATATTATCACACTATAAATTATGTTTCAGATTAAATGTTGGACGCATTTCTCATAAGCTACCTTTGTTGAATAATTGATTTATCCATATTATAAGTTTGATGCTTGTGAGAAGGAATCTGACGACTTTATGCACTTTTGAAAGCTACCTGGTACTTGTTGTTCCGTGTATTGCAATGTTTCCATGATCTGTGTGCTTGAGACATTTAACAGCTGCTGTGGTATCATAAACAAGATGCTGCTGCAAGAGCGGTGCTCCCATAGAAGATGAATGTAAATACCATTAATGGACATAGATTTATGTTTATGGCTGAAGGAGAAATGTAATAATTCATTTACTGAAAGGAATCTGATATCAGAAACCTTTGCTTCCTGATGAGCACTGTGTCACATATCAAATTTCCAATTTAGTTGAAATTATGATCATTTGTGCAAACCTTAATGCTTACAATTTGTAATATATTTTTTTGAAAGTAAAAATGAAATATTTATATTTGGAACGTCGAGCCAAAAAATAGACTAAATCTGATATAAAAACTTAAATCTGAAGTTGGATACAGGTAATTCTGTGGGGACAGAATCAAGTGCCTTTCGTGATAGATCTAGCTGTAAAGATCTATGAAAATCTAATATTCCACCTCTTACATCATGCTTGAGATTGCTTCCTGAATGTGCAGTTAATGGTTCTTAAATTAGTATAGTATGATATAATATTGAATTACACAAAGGTTTTGAAAGGAGACTTCTTAGAGTTATTGTCGTGAAATTGATATTCTTTGCACTTGCATCAAAGATGATACAGACAGTTAGCTATTAATATCTGTCTCGGGACCAGGATTCCGCAACTTTTAAATTATTGCACAGTGGTTCAAAGAGCAAGTGTTTTAAATTATTGCACAGTGGTTCAAAGAGCAACACTTGACTTTTTAATACAGCTAACTGATTCGTACTTCTGCACCTGGACTTTAATAGCATTCAACTATTTTTCTGATATTTAACTTTGAGATAGGTATTGGCAAAACTATGACAGAATTGAGTCCATAGATTCCATGCCTTGAATTTTTCCTTGTAATTTTGAAAAGAGCCCATGCAAGGGTAATTGGGAATGTCTTTTCATCTAGGATTTCCTTTGAAATTTCTCGGGACCATTCAGGGGAAATTACCGTCTACGAAAAGGCTACAGACTATAGGCCTTTCACCTAAAAGCATTGAACATGCCACACTGATCTGTATACTGATAGATCTCATTACAAATAGTAATATCCTAAAAGAATAGGACAGTTCTGCTGAAAAAAGAATTCATTGTACTGAGCAAGAAAATAATTTAATATTATGGTTATATTTTATGATGCGACACGATTTCAAGGAAATGGACCTTTATTTTTTTGTAATTGTGTTGCTTTCTTAGACGATTTCTACACACGGAATAAAGTAGAAGCCAATAGAGGTTTTCGTTTTCAACCTTATTCTGGCAGATCTGTCAACTTTGTGTAAAATAATTAACAGAACTTAAAAGTTAAGTTTAGAATTGATATTTTAAATTCATTTTTCACTAACCAGATTTAAATAATTGACTATAAAATTAGAATATTTTTTGAAGAGGAATTCATTCTTCAGATTTCATAATTTAAACTAGAATTTCCATCCAATAAAAACTTGAACTTAAACCTTTAACACAATGTTACCAGGAATAACGTTGAGGACGAAAAACTTGCATTGGTCTCTTCTTTTGCCGTAGGCCCATGTGATTTGTTGAAATGTCGAGACGGTGGAACTTTGGTGTTAAGTTTGAAACTGGAAGCCTGAATCACGTAATAGACGTGTATCTGGGGGACATGATTAATTTTACAAGAACAATCCTTCCGGTATGTTCACATACTTTCAGTGTTAATAATATCTACACAATGATCAATTATTATTAGACATAAGTGCACGAAAAAACGAATGTCCCCAGGACTTCCACGGACATATGCCACACTTTTCATGTTCAGAAAGTTCATGGTTTGAATAGTCATTCTTGTTTGGGGAAATTTGCGAAAAACTTTCAAGGAATTTTTCTGTTAACAATTGACAGATTTAAAGAGAACTAATTTTTCTCATTACATTATCATCAGGATTCAGGTAAATGTCATCTTTTTGTTAAAAGCTGCAGTTCTTGAAGGTCTTCCTTGACATCTGAAATTTATATTTGCGTAACTTCTGTGACAAGCAATTTACGTCCAGAAAATTTTAGAAAAGAAACTTACCATTGTATGACAAGCTTTTTGAAAGCATAAACAAAGCATTAAACTAAGAACTAAAAGTCATCATCAGTCACTAAAACTCAGAAGAAAGATTTCTTTTGAAAGGTTTCTTTTGAGCGATGAGCATGTTGTGGAAACGAATCTGTCTTCTTTATTGCATGAGGAGGGTTTGAATAGTATTTATCTTTTGATAGTAAATTAAGTAATGCTTGTGCAACAATGTGGGTGTAAAAAATGCTCTTTCATATTAAAAATTAATAATTTATGGACCGATAGTAAATCTCAGTGTGCTGCAAATAATCCCCTGTTGTCGCTGACATTTCGTTTAATTCAGCATAGTGGCGAAACTATTATTTCTCGCAGAAGGTAACAACGAATTTTTTGCACTAGACTTTACTCTTAGACCCAGAAGAAGGCCCAAAAACATAATATTCGCAAAGTTCCTTTTCCCCTGAATCCAGTACGGAAACAGTGTCGATTTATCTTAAATTTTTGTTGTTAAATACTCTGTGAAAACGAGAAGAAATGGGCCCTTGGGAAGAAAAGTGTGCTTCGGGTGCCGCCAAGAAATCTACCAATGATGCATCAACATCACCATTGACATGATTGATCCCGGAACCAAAATAAAACGTTGCAAAAGTCACGACTTTAGGTCAGAATAGGCATTCACAGCCTTCCAGTGTCTCAGGTCTAATTACCACCCACAAACGTAAGTTGCAGGAAGGTAATGTTTTCAGTATTGTGTCCATCTATCTACATTACGGAGGGGTCTGGTTCCACTGAATTATGAGATGACCCCCAGCCCGGATCTCACCCTGTCCCCCTGAACTGCCCTGACCCACCCTACCACTTAACGTCCCATTGCATCATGGGACGGACCCAATCTGTGGTCCCATTGCATCATGGGATCTTTGGCACGCTTGCCTTAAGTCAAACTCAAAGCCGCTAGTTTTCATTTCCCGTGGAACTGTCACCACATGTGGGGAAATTATCGAACATGAAAGCGAATAATTGCCAAAACATGAGGTCTGTGGCAAGCCCAATATTGCGCAAAGGGAGGGGTAATCTGTAAGGATACCAACCTTGTATTTCTGTCATTTTTTCAGACAGCACCATGAAATTAAGCGGGATACTCCCAGAGTCCAAACCTGTAAATTTAAACCTGTGATATTGTGCCAGTCTCAAGTCCACAGAATTAATATGATTGCAATGTACAAGGTACAGTAGTCTTCAACGAATATCAAGCTAAATTGATCAGGATGTCTTCTCTCCTGCAAATGAATAGCATCGTCGTGACAAATGGTTTCAAACAAAAAAGTTGGGAAAAAGAAGACAAAACAAAATAGCACCAAAGAAACATCTGAAATTACATTTTTCTAGTGGTTGTTTCTGTAAGGGAAGAACTTTGATCAGTGATGTTTCTGGAGATTTGATGGATCGACAATCAAAATGGCAGATAGCCGTCTGTGATCAATGTACATGGAACCGTAGTATTTAGTGATGGAAAATATGAGACTAAGATTGTGGAAAATGTGATGCCCTTTGACAAATCAAACAAACCGTCAGTCACTAGGTGGTATTGTTTATTAACAATCCAGACAAAGGTTCAAGACTTTCTCAGTACTAGAAGTAATGAGTTAGGAGGACATGGACCTTTTGGGAGATTGATGTACATAAGAAGACAAATGTTTCAAGAATTTTTGATTAGATTCCAGACAAACAGCAGTTTCTATTAAATAACCTTGTGGGACATACCTAAATCAAGGATGATAATTTCAAGAGTCAAGGCTTATTCACAAGTACCGACACAGATTCAGACACGGATATTCGGACCGATAAAGTTTAACACTGTGCTAATGGCAATTAGCTAAATCGGACTGAAATTCGGGTTAAATGGGTCCCATACCCATTTAACCCGTCAACCATTGACACAGTGTTAAAGCTTTATCGGACCGAATTTAAAATTAAGTCGGTGTCGTTACGTGTGAACAACACATCAGTCTCGACGGGAACTTTAAATTTAGTGAGAAAACGGAGGGTTTTTTGTAGCAGCATTGTTTTGTCACTTTCATTACGAATGGAAAAGGAAACCGTCATTCTGAAAGGTACTGTTGTGAAAAAATTAAGTTATGATGTGTGAGTCCAATGATACTTTACTTTCGTAAATGGATTCTTGTTCTCTCCGAAATAAGAAGCGCCTCTGGAAATGAAACCTATTGAAGTTGACTCTTTATCAGTCTTAGCACAGTAGAATCGGTTCATACTCTCAAAAATGACGAATGAGTTTAGACGTTTCCTTGTGATGTCAGTGTCTAAAAAACTTTAACCTTATCTACACTGGGTCAAAAAAGAAATATGTAAGTCCTACAGAAATCCGATGGGATTTCAAATCTTCTTTTATGCTCATGATGGTAGTAAACCAAGCTGTAGAAAACATAGATGATCCCGATCAGAGATCCTCATTAGATTTGAGGCACTCCTTTAAAAGGAGCTTTGTGTCTGTAATTGCTTATGGATAGTGTACTTTACTGTTGTATATAGTCGTCCGGAGCTTGAGAATAAAGGACAAATAACCAAAGAATGAATGCTGGCCTTGAGGAATTTGTTTAATTACATTAGTAAGGAACTTCAAGGAGGCTTTAACATTTCACGGTGTCAGCATCAAAACGTTTGTTGACACCTGGTGGATAACTCTTCTGAGAAATCCACTCATTGCCGAAGGGTTTTCCCTTTTCTTTGAGATATGTGTTGCTGAAAGGCTTTTGATCATGAACTGAAATAACAGTAAGTGTGTGTGTGCTTTCTTCTAATGGAAATTTACTTAGCCTTAATAGTATTTTCGATAACGAGTTAATTATAGTTGCTTAGTCACACAGACAAGTTTCTTTGCTACATCAAGGTCTTCAAGCAAATACAAACTAGAGGCAGATAGGTGTGTCCATGGATTTCATTCAAATGGAATACATGACTTGTTGTCTCGGCACAAGCTGAAGACTTCAAGCCCATTGCTGTGAAAAGAGTTGAAATGTGTAATATTTGTTCTGTCTGGCATTTGCCATGTTTATGAGTTACCCCCAAAATGTGTGCTTATTTCAGTGTCATATATATAAAGTATGTGATATTACAGATGGTCAAGTAAACATATAAATATAGGGGAAAAACCTGGTACAGTGGTATATATCAGTGGCTCGACAAAAAGGACTTGTGTCCTCCAAATTAAAAAAAAAAACAACTGGTGTCTTGTGCCTGGCACAATCTCTTTTGATGAATCCATGGAGTCAGCAGCTTGTGCCAGGACACAAAGAATCAACTTTATTTCACTATGTGTTCATATTTACTTGAACATCTACAATATCTCACATTTAGATGTAATATTCCACATATCTGACTCCAAAACAAGAATGTATTATGTGTGTAATTAATGAATATTATAAATGACAAATAGAACAAATATTACACATGTGAACTATTTTCAACTAATGGGCATGAAGTCATCAGCTTGTGTCAAACACAAAGTCATTTGTTCCATTGTGGTATCGTGTATGCTATGGGGCGCAGTCTATCTACCTTTATAGACATGAACATTGTTGTGGAATCTAATAGAAAGGGATTAAAATAAAGACTGCTGCAAATGTTGGTTTGTGTACACTTGCAGGTTTGAAATGGATTGGAACCTTGGAAGCTAAATTAGCAATGGAGAACTGCCCAATTATCTCTAATTTAAGCCCAGAGAATGTCTACGAGACAAATTAAAGGCTGTGCGGTTTTCAACAGAAACGGACCAAATCACGTAAGCAAGCAAAAGGAGCTGACAGAATAATCTGGGGTGATGTAATGAGGAAAGCAGTTTTTGCTCCGAGATACAATATCAATTTAAGACAATGTAAATGCAGGATTGTTTTTGTCTGAAAGCTACAAAAAGGGAAACTTACATATGGCCAATGCTCTGGATTTGTGAACTTTTTAGGGGCATTAATTTTCTTATGTAAATATAGAGTATTGCAAACATATTTTTTTTCATGTTTACCATAAAGATCTACATGTATTCCACCCCTTTCAGGCAAATTAAATGAGTGGGGGAGAAGCTAACAGTAATAATTTAGAATTAAAAATTGATAGAATCTTATGTTAACCCTGTTATCTTATGTAAATCTTATGTAAATACCAAAA